>JAMKCH010017088.1:0-138285 GCA_023653785.1 Ophioderma brevispina
GTGTGATGGGGTTCTACAGGCTCTATGGGGGTCACTGCTTTAGGAGCTCTTAGATGTCAATATCGAATTCCATGTGGTGATTGAATGAACATTTTCTGTTTTAATATGAAGCTACACAGGCAATTTGAATCGGTTTCAAGGAAATGATCATTTGAAATATTTACCCAAAGGATGACCTTGAATGATTTAGGTCTGTAGTACTTAAACTACAGGTGGTAGATAGGGGGCAAACTATACCTGTTATTGATCCCTTGGGCGGAAATGAAAACATGTTGGAACACTTTTGAGTAAGGACAACACCCATCTCATAAATATTTTGGAATTGACACCATGTACAAACTTACCCCCTATTTCTGAAAAAAGCAACAAAGAGGATTTAGGGGACTTTTAGATGTTTTCTAGACACATTTCTGCACCAATACTGACAGTTTCAGCTTGTTCCCAGAAATTTCCACCTTAAAACTAAAAGTTTGGCACTATGGTGAGTGTTATATGACTGTTCAGGATGTTTTCTAAGACTGGAATCTAGAAAGCATAGGAAGTAATAAAAACCAAAGGGGGTTTTAAAATAATATACACACAAATTAGACACCAAAATGGAACAAAATGATGAAAATAAAAATTAGAGCACAAAATAGAAAGGTGTAAACAGAGACAAGTAATGACAAAGTTATAGAGCCAAAATAAAATAAGTAAACTGATAGACACAGATTATGAGAGCAAATGAAGACAGCCATAATATTTTGCCTCATTTGTATCTTTATTGTTTTCGTGTATCTATTTTGTGTCTATCATTGAGTAATCTTTGACGTTGTATCTCTATTATTTCTTCATTATAATACTTTGTGTTCCTAGCTCTGTGTGTTTGGTTCTCCCTGGCGAAGACATGATAATGGGAGAAGGCCAAAAATTGTACAAAAAGATGGTAAGCAACTGACAAGCAGTGGCGTACCGACCGGGGGGGAGGGGGACAAGTTGCCCCCTCTGGCTCGAAACAGCGCGACGATATGGACCAAACCTATGCATTTTCATCCCTCTTTTTCGGGCAATTTCGACCAATTTCAGAGCCTAAGTTTGGGCAAATATTAAGTAAATTCGGCGATCGCGCTCTACGAGCGCATTTCGTCATGTTCAGAAACCTCATTGGAGCACAGCACCGGGACATTTGGAAATTTGCCCCCTCTGGCGGACGACTTGAGAATTTTGACCCCTCTGGGACGACGCATACTGTTACAAGGAACTACGAGAGGCAATTTGGATCAGAAAGCGAGGGGGGAGTCATCAACCCGGACATCGCCAGTTACACTCTTGGTCAGATATGATCCATTGATAAAAAGAACTCAACAACCTAGGAATGAGAACATCCGAATTTATCACGAACCAGTGGATTAAAACCTTCATTCTGAGATTGATCGAAGTCTAAAAATGTGAGTAATATAGTGGATTTGACAAAAGAATCACCACTAGATATGTTTCAGATTTGTTTCTACAATCCTACAAGTGCATCTATTTAGTAGTTTACAGTTGTTTTTGCCAGAGTAGTTCTTTTGATATACTTCCTAATTAAATCCCATTAGTCTAAAGATTTTACCTCAGCCTGTACTTCATCATTAGTGAGATGCTCAGCACGATAAGCCTCGTCCCCAGTCAGAAAACCTATCAATATGTTAGTTCCAGCTGGTTTCAGACCTTCGGCCTCTAAATTCATAAATGCAGGGTAGTAACCGTGCCTGTCGCTAGCGTGTAGGATCCACTCCTCGTCATCCCAGAATTTGGAGTCAAATTTCATGAAAATTGGGTCGATAGTTCCCCTCTGAAATCGGCAGATCTCTTCGGTCTTCCATGGTGGTAGAGGGGGGTTGAAAGTCACGCCGCCATGTTGGAGCACACCGACGCTGCTGGTTACTATGACATATTCGCCTATGAATTGAGTACCGTCCTCCGTTGTTACTCTCACACTGTCTGGAGCATGGTCGATTGTAACTGCACGCTACCATAAAACAAAAAACAAAAAGTATTTTTTTTAATGCTATTTTCTTTAAAATTCCCTCTGATGTTTTCAATTTAGGATAAAGTTTGTAAACTGAATCTTGATCAAAATGCGAGATCTCTTTCGGGTAGAAGACGCAGATTTATTAAATTTAATATTTTTGAAAAACATTCCATAAATGGTTTTATTTTCTTGCCACTTTTCAAAAATCACGGAGCGGACCCCATGTCTTGTGTTTACGGGGAAGTGCTCCTCGATCTAACACACAAATGCCGCTACCTCCTTTTTGCGGTGATCGCCAGGTTGCTAGTCATTTCCTCTAGGGACGTAAGGGATCATGACGTCATCCACGGAATAAACCTCTTATGGGGTGGGGGGGGGGGTACGAAATGTACGGCAAGCAATGTAAACCACTTTTGGGGCGTATATTAAGATAGTTAACCAAGTAATGCATTTATTGACATTTGCAGCAAATGAGTATACTTTGTTTCCATTTGTACGCGGAGAAGGTGGTTTTAATGTATATTACATGATAAAACAATCTGAAACGGATCAATAAATTTTCGGCAAAAAGTTTCTCTGGTGCGCGTGCATTGGTCATTGCTCAGTACCAAGGACCGCTTAGTTTTAGAAGCTTTTTTGGCGATGTCTTTATATAGAGGTAGAAGCTGGATTTACAGGAAAATGAATGCAAGTCTTTATAAAAACTTTAAAGGCAATCATTATTCAAAGTATCTAATGCAAACATGGAGACCTGGATGAGTAACTTTGGTAACCTAACACCCGGGCCCATAACAGCGATTTTTTAGGGGGCGACTTTTCAAAAGGGGACTTCCCCAAAATTTACATCCTCAAAAGGGGGGGGATTGCAAAAAGTGGATGTTTTACCAAAATTTGAAATTTGGGAAAACCTAAATTTAATTTGGGGGCCAAAAAAACCCCTCATATTCTCGCTCCGCTCGTCAAATCTGTTGTTTCCTTTGAGCTCTTTTAGGGTGGTGCCTGTTCATAGTGTCTTTTTCATATTTTCGTATTGTGTGTAATATTGTCTTTTCAAAGATTAATTCTGTTTGGAAAATTACATCCTTAAGGTTTGGGAATGCTTGCAAAACGAGCATCATTGTATTCAAAGATTCCTTAAGAGCAAAGGTTATGTAAATCTAGCTCTTTAAATGAGTTCTTTAATACTGAAATGCACCTTTATGAAGATCCTCATTCTAAATTAAAAAAATGATAGTGTATATGTTTTTGAATTATTGGCATTGGTGGTATCTCCGATAATGGGCATTTTCGTTTTCTGAAATCCAGTTTAAAAAACTGCCATATGATATGTAATCATAGACTCCCTGATATAATGGTATAGGAAAACCAATAACGACATGCATCCAAACATAAAAAGCATAAAAAATTGGGCTCATTTAAAACACATTTCATTTATTTTGACGTATAAGGAAAATTTCACAAAAAATGCCTCAGAGATAGAGATAGAAAATTTCATTAAAAAAATTAAAAGCGATCCCAAATCGATTTTTTTTAACAATAACCCCAAATTTGACAGGTAAATATGATTTGCAACTGGTTTGACTAACCATTGGCCCGATATATGAACCAACAAACTTACACAGTTTGTATACATTTTGAGGTTTATAGGTAATATATATGGGCCTATATACATAAATAGGAATGGCGCTTCTTTTCTAGCGGATACACGTCTGTTATTAAAGTATTGTAACATGTGTAAACACACAAAACAATCTTACCGATTTTTTAACAAAAAGGATTCAAATACATGGTCCCGGAAGGGGGAGGGGGGAGGGGGTGTCACTGTCCATTAACAAGGGATACATGCAAAACAAAGAAAATGTTAAAAAAAGGGTATTTTTCCAAGATTGTGCCAAGTACCACGTTTTTTTAGCGTATTCGGTCATTATTTATGTGCCAAGTAGTATAAGCTATTCAGTAACATTTCCTACGCATTGAAACACACTTCCATTAAAAAGCAGACAAGGCTTGTACCAAGAACTTATTAGCATTTGCTTCCCAAATATTGCCAATACTTTTTGGTTAGCGGGTAGTAATGGACTACTTGCCTAATATGGCATTTTTGAAAATGGTAACTTATGTTTTACTTTACAAGTAGCTTTCATAAACATGATTTTGAGAAGAAAAACAAAAATTTCCAGTCAAATCACCTATACTTTCTTGGTATTTTGTACATCGTAAAAAAGCTTATTTTGAAGTTATAAGGCCTCCTGATATAGTTTTAAAATTTATAACAAAGAAAAGGCATGTTTACATACTTCACCAAAATTATTGGTGGTGCTTTTTGACTAAAATGGCCCAAAATAATGAATGGTATGCAAGTTGTTTATAGCTAAATTTTCGAACATAAAAATGAATGTTTGAAGCCTTAGCTAAAAAGTTTAGCTTTTATTTCAGTTTTTGGAATCAAAATTTGAGGAAAAATGCACATTTTTTTCGTCAAATTTCCTATACTACTATATTTTGGCAACTTTTTTAGAAGAAGACGCTTTTTGGGAGCTTCTGGACCAAAAGTGTTTATAGTTCTGAAACCCCTACTTACATAGATTGGGCCAGTTATGACAAATATGTCCAAAAATAACCAATTCTCTCAAAAATATTTTTTCCCCAAAAAGGTATGGTTTTTGACTCTAAAATGACCCAAAATCACCTTTGGCTCATATTGGCAGCGTTCCACATCAACCTAAATGTGAATGCAAATGATGGTACCTCAAGTATTTTCAGCTCAAGGTAGAGAAACCATAAACACAACGTTTTTTTCAATATCTAAGCTAAAAGTTTTAACTTTTTTGCAGGTGTAGAAATACATTCATGTGAGAAAAACGTGTATTTTCACCCAATATCGGGGGGGGCATATCTTTACTTGTATATTTTTGTTAACCTTTTGAATTATTGTGCGCTTTTTGCGGACACCAATATAGTTCGAACCTTCTTACATAGATGGGCATGGCTATAGATGCAAAAAATTTCAATTCTCAAATATTTTTTTAAAAATATTAAAAAAAAAAAAAAATGACCACAAAATCACCTTTGGCTCAATATTGGTTAGCTTAGCCCAACACATCATACTAATTCCGCATACCAATGGTGAGATCAAGTTTTTTTCAAGCTCAATTTAGAGCATAAAACATAGAGGTTTTGATGATAAGCTAAAATGTTTAACATTTTTCAGGTGTTGAAAACATGAATTTGAGAAAAACGTACTATTTTACCATTATCGCATATACTTAATGTTATATTTTGTACACTTTAGAAGCTTATTGTTGGCTTTTGGGCACAATGATAGTTTAAAATCTACTTACATAGATGGGGAAATGTTAGATAAATGTCACAAAAATACCAATTATCGCACTCCCCGCAAAAATCATTTTTTTTGCCCAATAAAATGTATGGTTTTTGGCTCTAAAATGCCCCAATAACACACCCTTCAGCAGGACCCACATTTGGCAATTTACATAATGCCTAATCTGAATTGAAAGTTAGACATAATAAAATTTCCATTAAGGTAGATGTAGGTTTATGTAGGGTGGGACTATTTAATCGACTAATTTGTTGATGCTGCTATTCGCAATTAGTAATATGACCATGACATATTCATATTGCACAGCCTTTCACTGTGGCACAAACTTTACCCGGTGACAACTTTATTGAATCTATTCAAAATGAATAGAAATTGTAAATTAAATATATGACCCGAAATCCTACTAAAAAAAAAAAAAATCCCCAAAGCCTACTTTTGTAACGTTTAGATGGGATTGTATGGTTGGAGGCTCGGATGATATAAAAGGTTCTCAACTAGGCAATGCTGAGGTCTTGTTGAAAAAGCGTTAAAATTGCTGATAGGCAACTAATTAAAAAATGTTTATTGTTACCAATGATTTAATGCAAAAATAGAATTAATAGATTGCTATATAAATATGACCCACGGGAATCTAGCCGTTTACTTCGGATCATAAAACATTAAATGAATAATCCCTCCTTAACGGGAGGATTTTTTTAACTATACGCGGGTATTTATTTAGAAATGTAAATACCGCTGCCGCCACAGGAAAAAAAAAACAAAAAAAAAAAAAAGAAAATGTATCAATTTTTACAAGTTGCTAAAATTCTTTTTTTTTGAAGCTTCATTTGTTTCTGTATACCGACTGTCAAAAAAAATCCTGAAAATTAGCAATGTAGCTCTATACTCAAGTAGTTACTCTATGTTAATTGAGCCATGCAACAGCACTGTAGAAACTGAATCAAACATCTTGCGATCGTGTCCATGAGCTTCCATGAACTGTGTTCGCTAATTTTGGTCTTGAATTTTTTTTAATTTTAGCGATCCTGACGTACTTGAAAATTTGGCATGTAAAATAACACCGTAAAGAAGTAGAAGTAGGAAGGTGACGAATTTGCTTAAACGTTCAAGTTTTTAAACATACCTATAAGGTTGATTACTTATGTGTTAATTACTCCCCCAAAATAGATAAAATTTAAATATCTAAAATATGGTAAATTATCGACTTTGCTTTCCTACCGTTTTGATTATTAAGGTGGGACTAATTGCACAATACAAGCCAAGTATCCTAAGACAAGCATGGTGCTTTATTACTACAATTAGCATGATGTTAATCTAATAGTGGCCACCTCAAGAAATGACCTCTAACTTGACAAGCCTGAAACCCCCAATATAATAACCAAAAACCCACAATAAATAAAAACAAATAGTGGATGAGGTAGACACGTTACATAACGCTATTTCCAGACTATTTCATATTGGAAGGCCGGTTCCAGCAGAGTGGATTGACCCTAACAATAATTATCATCGGAGATCTCGATATTAATTATTCTAACTACAAAAAAACTCCTTCGTTTGCGACACATAGACATTTTCGAGCTTAACCATTCACCATTTGATAGTTTTACTAGCCAGTTTTTACCAATGCAACCGTGTAACAATATCAAAATTTTGGAAAAAAAAATTGGAGGTGCTTCCAAAAAAAAGAAAAAAAAAATGGGCTATATTGCTTTAACAGGGGTCCTTAGAACACGGTTTACAAGATTATTGTATGGTTCTTCAGACATTTTGCTTTATACGGCACATTACATAAGTTCCACGCACTGAATACGTTAATAAAGTAGAGATAATGGATAAGGCCATCAGCATGTCAAATGAAAAAAATTTTGAAGAAGTGACGAAGGGAATGCTATAAAATAAAATTTACCTGCACATACGTTAAAAGTCGCCCTCTTTCCAAACATAGCTTCTTGGTGTACAATAAACGAAAGGTCCGGCTAAGGTCGACATAATCAAAAGAAAGAAAAGAATGAAATATTAAACGGTATAGGTAAATAACATCACTTTGAAGGGGGGTATGGTCCAATTGGTTTTTGAGATTTTTGCGTTACTCGAGCAGATATCCCCTTACAAAATTCCAAAGTCGAACCACTCCTAACTTGTCCAATGGCCCCCCCCCGTAGCTGCTATTCCATCACCTCGTGCAGAGTAAACCGTCGCAGTTACATCTGGTCTCACCCCTTCATCTATATCCTTACGATTTGTCATACCAGTGTCAAGCGCCAAACAGGTTCCGCTTGTCTTGCAAGTGCTTCCGCCGTGACATCTTCTCCTGCGTCATTGCGGATTATTATTGACTCATAGTCTGACTCTTTGTAGCGCTATTTTATCCTTCGTTCAGATTTGTCAAGAATGGCGAATAGCCCACAACCCAGGGGCAAAGTTGTTTTCCTGCAAACTCAACTGGTGCAAGGTAATCCACGGAGCGTTGAGAGTTCTCTTCTTGAACAAGGAATTGGTAATGGTTTTTTTTATTTTCAAGCAAAGTCCAGCAGCTGCGTGAAATGCCCCGCCTGGACCAACCTCCCACAATCAAAACCTGAGCGTCAACAGACCGTCGCAGCAAACGGCTCATAACCATAGAGCGATTATCCCGGGAAAACTAAAACTAAAATCATCGGACTTTCGACTTTTGATAAAATTCAGAACTTCTGTAACCGTTGCGTTATGCAGAAATAAGCACCACCGAATATGCCGCTCACCTTCAGCGCATAGCTTAGAGGTCTCAAGTATTTCAAGAGTTTATATGACTATCAGCTCACGGAAATGGGGCATGGTTGGTCACTGAAAAGCGCAATTGTGTCCCAATAATAAAGGTCACTTCCACTCTGCCGTTCCCTTTGGTGGTCATGAAAAATGGCGCATATACTGCAAATATTCTTTACTTACGGGGCAGAAAGAGTGTCTTTGCGCTTGGTCCAGACGTCCATTATACAGGCTGATCCATCAAATCGAAGGGAATGAGCCAGATATCCTGGATATTGCGGTCACTCGCTAGGGCCAATCTCTATGGCGTATATTAGATGGGAATTGGGCTAGGACCGGAGCGAAGAGCGTAGGAATGTTTCCGGTTTTTATGGCGTATATCAGATAGAAATTGATTTGTAGACGCGGATCGAAGGAACGTTCCTGTTTTTAGGACCGAAGCGAGGACGTTCCCTGTTTTAGACCGGGCGAGTTAACGGCTCCCTGTTGTTTATGGCGTTATAAACTCAGATAAGAACATATATACGGAATTAAACCTCAATATCGCATTGCTGCTTTTCCGTAATTATACAAAATAGATACGGAAATTACCTCAATACACATTGCGCTTTACTTGCGTAATGAGTAAAAAACAAGCCTCCCCACCCACTACCCCATATACTTACTGATATCTTTAGACTGTTTTTTATTCTATAGTGTTCATAGAGACCGTTCCTTCGCTCTTCCCTCCGGTCCTAAAAACAGGAACGTTCCTTCGCTCCGTCTAAAAAATTTGTCCATCTAATCTCACGCAATAAAATCTCTTTTTCATTGCTTTGGTGAACGATTTGCGAAAACACTACTAGGAGTTAAGTGCGGTGCGCGACACGTGTATGTGTACGTGAATTGTTTGAATTCTTTTATTCATTCGATCCAGAATTCCAAGTACACACCTCGCGCATGCTAACTGAACATCGCTCTATCCTTTATGTCCTGGCCTTGAGTATAAGTCACCCAGAACGCCGCTTTATGGACTTGTACAAGTCAATGACCATATTATGTCACGTCAAAAGCCCATGGGGGATATTTTCTGAAATACACCTCCTACAAGTTTGATCTTTAATGGTACCGTTAAACCTAATAATAATCTGAATTAGTCTAAAAAAGCAGGAAATGAGCTTCACTTAAAACCATTCACTTCTGTTTTCATAAGGGTTTGTCTCAAAACACTGCAATAGCTTATGATCTCACTATGCATAGTACACTTTTCAACAATGATGGCCACTTTTCTTTAGCCACGCAACAATGGCCACGAGTTAAGAACACATCAATACAACACTGCTAATATTAAGTACATGAAGTGTATAGTGTACACGGTCTTTTTTAGGGCCGATTTCTCTATCAGATTCCAAAAGACAAGTTTTCAAAGTGCTTATTTTTTCCTCTTTGCTTAGAAGCGCTCTAACGCCTGAAACTTGTTTTTTCCAATTTTTGCATCACAACGTTGATGCTGGTTTTAAAATGCGTTGTTTGCGCGAAGCTGTCAACCATGTAGCGCCAAAATTCCCTGTTTCCGTCATTAGTTTTGTATTTTCCGTCCCATAATTCGCCGTTTTTTTAAAGTTTGTTGTAGATCTTATAGTTCATGTATTATCTTATTTATAAGCCTACATCACTTGCAGGTTTGTAAACATTTTTTGTAACCCATGTCGCTCTCTGCATCCGGTTCTTGTCTCTTTGTCTTTTTTACCTCGTGCCATTTCGCCCTGGCTGATTTGCGAGCGAAAGTATAATAGTTATTGATTTTTATTATATGCTCTTAAAAATTGTATCTTCATTGTACGGCGCCTAGGACGCCTGTGTTGGGCGCGTTATACATCCTTTAATTATTATTATTATTATTATTAGTTAGGGATTTCAGATTGAATCTTGCTGATGTCTTTGTGCGGCGACCCCTGTTTGGGCATGTAACCTCCAGCATGTGACGTCGGACTACTGATCATTCGCACGATGACATTGACCAGCAAATCGTCTCGTAGCTCTTTCCCTTCAGGGCCAGGCTCAGATTCATATAACATAATAACTCTCTAACACAACTCTGAGACTGGTACACTTGATTGAATAGAGATACCAGATTACCAAAAGTGGTATAGTTTATTGCAGCCATTCCAAGCCTGTTTCTTTGCGTGGCAGGGAATCTTTCTTGCTATCGACAACATAGGACCCTATGGTTCCTGAAGTCCCTGACCTCTTTAGTTGAAATACCGCCTGTAGTGCAGATAGGTTATTGATTATCGTCCTCATTTACGCTCATGTATTCTGTCTTTTTGGCATTTAGATGTAGGCCGACTTTGTATGCAGCATTCTCAAGTGGTGTTAGTAGATCGTGTGCACATATCAGAATCCGTTTTTTAGAGCTAGAATCGTCTGCGTAGTCAATGTCTAGATGCTGACTTTGGTGACGTCTATAACACTTAGGGTTTTGATGGTGGTCCCTTGTCGTTCATAATGGCCCAAGACTCTGTCTGAGGATGTAATCGATCACGATTACAATAATAGGAGGCAAGAGTATCTCCTTGGAGCATTCCAGTACTTGTGTTAGGAGCGCCTTCGTGGGCCCATCCTGGTCTTCACAAAGCTGGATGGGTTATCCAATACATGATGGCAATTGCTTTGGACAGCCTTATCTTGGGAGACCGCTAAAATTCTTCTTATCCTTCAAGGTTTTGATTGGACAATGCCATCATACTTGTCCGAATACCTCTCTTTTGTATATTTTTGGCCAACATAGGCGTTTTGTCCTGAATACGACAAGACGCGCCTCACTGTTTCCTCGTACAAAAGGTCTTGTGTGACAGGGCTTTTCAGCAATGCGGTCCCTAGCCCATGGAAACCTTTTCCCACTCTATTCGCCACTCAAGGTGCATTGTTACTTTAGAAGCTCGAAAATTTCACCAATTTCCAAAGTTGAGGGCATATTGCCTCACCTGAAGTTTTCTTATTTGCACTGTGTGCTGGCAGTTTCTATAACGATAGAATTATATGAAGATTCATCTCACGTTCAATCACTTCTTAATCTTTCAAATTCAGTTTTTAGGCTAAATAGTAATTCCTTATAAATCTCACCACTACTTGGCCTCGTTGATCCATTGCCTATCATGTACTTCACCTCATTTCGGATTTGATTGGATTCACCTCTATATGGATGCTGTGTGATTGTCTCTGAATCGGCCTTCATTGTTGAAGTTCCAGGACTGGGATGTTACATTTACTTCACTATTTTAAAGGGGGCCCTTTCGTGATCCTCAACCTCGTCCCCGACTTAACAAAAAAAGTTGAGATTTTTATATCCTCTGAACCGCTACCCTTAGTAATCCACGTGTATCTAATCTTACGTGCAAATTCGGTTGTATCTATAAGAAATTTGCAAATTTGTATTTTCTGTCCGTAAACGGACAGAAATTACAGCACAGTCGTCTATGGGACCGTGGGAGGGAAACAAGCAGTTGCTCTTAACACAAAATCGCAAGATCGCGATCAACTCAAACTTTGTGAATAAGCTTTTATCGAGGATATCTAGTGAACAATGAATAAAACAGAAGGTGCGGGAATCACGAAATACTGCAGACGACCAAACAAAAATAGATACGTACGCAGTCATCCCTACGATGCCTTTGTTTTCCGATTGGTCACATCATAGAACAGATTCACGTGAAATTGCTTGGAACATAGTGAAAATTGTCATATTTTACAAATGAGTATTTTGATCGAAGCCTATGATCGCTACCAATCATTACACACGATCTGGTATAGGCGATAGGATCGAAGAGAGAAAGATGTTTGCATAAGGACTTTGATTACGCATATCGGCGAAGTAACTGATTTCTGCTCAGGTTATTATTAAATACTCTGGACTATGTCAAGTCCAAACCTTGCCCATTTGTTTGAAAACGAATAAAATGTCATCCCAATTTCTTTCCCTAAATATCAGTGACCAGTAGATGTACATCATGCTGCATTGATTTGAGCAAATAATAGCACTGTTGATATCCAGTAAATCCGTTCGGTATGCAGAGGATAACTTTTTTTATCTCGAAGTACAAAGCCATTGTTTTTACCCATGCAGTTGAAAAGATTTCAGGTGCTATCACCACCCCGATTAAGATTAAGCTATTTTTTTATGACGCAATTAAGCACAACACACTTGTGCTCTTTCACGACTAAATAAATCTTGGGCTTCTACTGTGCGTTCAATTAACCTTGACGGTATATTTCATCATTTTTCCGAAAAGGAAACAAAGGTGAACAAAAAATCATGAAAGAAAGTTGCTTCGCAGACTGTGACCTAACATCTTTGTGCAGAAACAAACTTAACTTAGTAATACAGTAACTTGCCGCGTATAACCCCATTTCTATTCAATTTACCGCGTTGTTAGCATAGGCCGCTAGACCCCCTTCTTTGGTAAATTGAATAGAAATAAGGTCCAGCAATAAGTTAAGGATCTTGTTTCTGCACAAAGATGAGTTTTGTACACATTCGTTTCTTCAATAAATGATGAAATATACAGTCAGAATTATTGAATTCACAGTAGAACCTCAAAGTTTATTTTAATCGCGAACGAGGCCAGCTCAATCTAAATTGGGCGGTAATGACAGCTAAAATCTTTTCAACTGCATGAACAGTAACAATGGCTCTGCAGTTCCGAATAAAAAATTGAATCTGAAGTGCTTTGTTCGCTACATACCGGGTTGATTTACATATCAATAACGCCATTACTTGTTTGAGTCAACGTACCATAGTGTATGTCCCTTGGTCACTGATATTCAGAAAAGATCTAGAAATTGAGATGGTATTTTATTCATTTTCATGAAAATGTTCAACTTTTACAATTGACATGCCCAATAAATGGTAATTATGATATTTATTAGTATTTATAGTGGAAAAATGGTTTACTTCGGCGAACTATGTAATCAAAATTAATAATATTTCCTTTGATCCCATGGCCAAATCCTTTTAAACAAAATACTTTTCTACTGTATTTCTAAAACCTCCACTACAGGCGAGAAGAATTTATTACGTCAAACTACTTTGATTCAGAATATTAACAGTCTCAAGAACACATTCGTTTCAACACATTTCAAGCGAGCTATTTTCTAGGGAGTTACTTAAAGTCCCTATCAGTGATTTGCTAAATCAGAAATTGAAAAAAAAAAATCATCAAAAATCAGGTTTTTGCATTTTTGTAACAAGTGTAGGTATCTTAACATGCCCTACACGTGTAAAGTCTGAAATCAATCTAATAAGGACAATACCGGATGTTTTAGTCATTACTGTCCGATACAGACACTTACTGCAACACGTAATTGAATGGCGATTCATATCTTTAAGCACTGCTGTTTTCTTCCTTTTCTATCAATTCGACAGACATATCCCTCACGTTTAAGCCATTGCAGCAAATTTTAAATATTTTGACTTTTTCGGGTGAATCACTGATGGTGTCTTTAACCACTACCGATGTTAAGCGACAGCGACAGGCAAAATATACAAAGATACAACAATTTTTATGTTTCATTTAACAGCAAGATAATTAAAATTTTTAGCTAAGTACAATGGCTGGTATTCTGCAAAGGAGTCTAACTTTAGACCTGGGTTTAAACCAGGGTTAGTCCTACATGAATGGAGCATTTTTCCTTTCAAAATACTGTAAAAGTTAAATGTAACGGGTAAGAAAATTCCTCATGAATGGGCCACAATGGCCCATCCATGAGGAATTTTCTCGCCTGTTACAGCACATTTTTAGAGTATGTTGGAAGGAACAAAGGTCCACTCATGTAGGACTAACCCTGGTTTGAACCCCTGTCTAAAGTTAGTCTCCCTTTCAGAATACCAGCCAATAATATTATATGACTAATTAACTAATTTCTCATATATCGTTGTGAATATTATTTGTGCAATTCTTTCTCAATATAACGATTTTTTTTTAATTACGAGTTTTATACAAGTTACACTAATCATACAGTAATATCAAAACTTACTGATACTGTGATTCAGTTTGTTTTTGTTTTTGCTTCAGGTAACAGCCAGAATAATAGTTAGAAATAAGTAAAGTTGTTTCAATGCAGATTACAAGGGTGAACTTTGCTGACGGAATAAGTATCGTGACATGCAATTTCAAAGGGACCAAATTTGTAAACACGCACCGGTGTAAGACAACAGGGAGTCTTATAAGTGACTAAGGGCAGTGTGCCCGGGGCACGAGGTTGCATAAAACGAATTCCCACAAAATAAGACGATATTATATTTGGAGTGCGGGTTGGAGTGATGGAAATGTACATTCGTTGGAAAGCTAAGGACAACACAAATAAATCACAAAGACATTAACCCTCCTCTACCTATAGTAGGGTTATAAACGAGAATTTTATTCTAGAAGTTTGGGGAAGCAGGTTTGAAGATGCTTTTTTTTATAGTTTGAAGGGTGCTGAATCAAAATTTTTGTAATGTTTGTCTAGGTTCCGATCTTTAGTTAAAAAAGTACAGCCCTTTTAAGGTTCAAGGTCATCCTGGGGTAAACCTTACCCAGTGCTCCAATTTTGTTGAAACTGGTGTCAATTGTTCGTCTTGCCTGATTTTAAAATAATTGGCATTTGGTTTCGTAATTAGTGGGCAAAATGTAACATAGTCAATACCAAAACTTGACCTCAAAGCTGTCACTCAAATAATTAAAATGCATTTTCTGCTTCAGTATGACCAGAGCAATAATTTGACTAGTTTCAACAAAATCTGAGCATTGGATATTTATTGCGGATACGCATTTATTTGTCAGAAAAAAAACGACTGCATTAGTCCTACAAACGGCGATCGATGGCATATTGATCGATAATTTGCTCAGTTTGAATAACAACTTAAGGTTCGTCCATACTTCCACTGCAATGCAGTGCAGTGTTGCTGCACTGCCGATATATCAATCACTCTCTGCTGCAACTTGATGCAACCCACTGCAATGCAAGTTAAAACGAATTTAACTTTGTTGCAGTACTGCATTGCAGTATGGGCAGCTATTCAGGCAATGCAACGCACTTCACTGCAGTGCAGTGGAAGTATGAATGGACCTTTAGAATAAGCAAGGCGTTGAGAATGGACATTACTGTATTCTATTCTGTTCTGTTAAGTGTAAATTTTTACTCAAAATTTCCCTCAAATTTTCCACAAGCCCCGCTCTTTTTGCATGGCTACACTCTTCCATTACAATATATTACGCACTCCCCTGTATTGTTAGACTTTGTGCAGCAATTGCAACTTTAAAAGTGCAATATTTTATTAATGTAATAAACTTTTAACCAATCACCGAACACCACCAAAGTTGCACGTGTCAGCAGCTATAGGGTTAATATCCTGATGCCGGTGCGAATTTTCTTCCCATCGTAACATCGCCTCCTACGTATTGAAATTCTTACGGAACTTGTTAGGGTTATATGGCTTGACATCTCTGCACAGTGGTGGAACCTCTGGACCAATGGGAGTATATCCACCGCAAGACATTTCCTTAATACAGCGGACTACACCCCCTGCTGCTGTTTTCCCAGCTTGAACTGAGCCGAAAGGAATGGTTATATGATCGGAGCTGGCATCCTCGGGTGCAAAATACACACGGCCGACGTGAGCTTGGAGGCGCATCTGAGCATCTTCGGGAATGTTCCCTATCGGCCAGGTAGTGAAGCTTCCGTAGAGGGATGGGTCGGTTGCAAAGCGAGACATGTAAAATTCGGTTGGCTCAGGAACGTTCTCAGCACCATACATGCCTCGTAGAACTTCAATTACCTGTGAACAGAGAAAAACAACGCCTCTTTCCAGGTTTTTGCACTGGCAGATCCGAATATGGTGCTTTAAAAAATCCGAGGCGGCTATTGTCCTGCCATCCTCCTCATGGTCTCATTGGGCTAATTGAAAAGATGCCAACAACCTAGAGAATCATGTCTGAGGACAAAATAGAAATAGTGTTGTTCATGGGGCCTGTTTCTACCATTCCCATTCATGACACATATTATGAATATTAATAAGTTTTACCCTCAGCCTTACTTTCAATCACACGAGAAGCTCAGCCAGAAGCCTCGCCCCCAGTCGAAAAAAAAAACCTATCAATATGTTAGTTCCAGCTGGTTTCAGACCTTCGGCCTCTAAATTCATAAATGCAGGGTAGTAACCGTGCCTGTCGCTAGCGTTTAGGACCCACTCCTCATCATCCCAGAATTTGGAGTCAAATTTCATGAAAATTGGGTCGATAGTTCCCCTCTGAAATCGGCAGATCTCTTCGGTCTTCCATGGTGGTAGAGAGGGGTTGAAAGTCACGCCGCCATGTTGGAGCACACCGACGGTGCTGGTTACTATGACGTATTCGCCTGTGAATTGAGTACCGTCCTGCGTTGTTACGGTTACACTGTCTGGAGCATGGTCGATTGTAACTGCACGCTGCCATAAAACAAAGAATCACTCGTTTATAAGTTTTCAGATTGTCTTCATTTCAAAATACATTATTTTTCTATAAAATTGCTAGTGCTGTTTTCAATTTGGGATATATTTTGTAAATCTTGATCAAAATCGAAATATCTTTGGGTTTGGGATAGGTTGAAAATCGGTTACCTTCAACTTGGTACAAACATCAACCATATATTTACCTATTTTTGTAAAGTTCTACAAGCTGCACTTTATGTATACGCGCCTAGTATTACACTTAAAAATGTTTTTCGCTAAGGCGACGAAAAGACCCTGTTTTACGGGTGAGAGGACCTTCCAAGTATGGTCGGTTGGTCAGGCGACTTTTTTTCTTTTCTGGAGGTCGATATTGGCCTAAAATAGCCTCAAAATCTGAAAAATTAGGAGAAAAGATGAAAATTCTGATAAATCTGGTCTAAAAACAAGCTTATTTTACATGATTTAAAAAAAACGGGCCCGTAAGGCGACGAAAACTCCCCCTGTTTTACGGTCCCGACCGATCCTGATTTTTCAGTTTTGCTGATTTTTTTAATAGGTTTTTTTCAAAAAATCATGTAAAATCAGCCTGTTTTTAGCCCAAATTTATCAATTTTGGCTAATTATTTTTAGAAAATTTGTATTTTTCTAAAAATTTTTCTCTTGATTTTTCAGATTTTGGGGCTATTTAAGCCAATTTCGACCTCCAGAAAAAAAATCGCCCGATCGATTTGAAAGGCCCGCTCGCCCGTAAAACAGTTTTTTTTTTTGTCGCCTGAGATATACCGACGAAACATATGCCACCTCGCCGGCTACACCTCTGGCCACCAGTTGTACTGTAGTAGCAAATGGCAAATTGAGTTAGAAGTTATCAGGGCTCATTAAACATTGATATGTTTTACAAATGTAAACATTTTAATAAACTATTTGCAAAATATTATGTTTGTGTATTATTATTATTATTATTATTATCATTATTACTGATTTCTTAATAAAATATTACAGATATGTTATGTAAAAAGTACTTTTTGGAAGAGGGGATGAGAAACTAAAAGGGAAAAAATCTAGAAAGATCGCGTACTGCTACAATTCAACGTGGCGCACAATATGGAAAGTGCATTACAACAAGTTGACGGACATCCTGCATAGAAACGTGAATGTTGAAAATGCACCCTGCACAGTACACACAATTGATACATGGACGTAACTCGACTTTGTGAAGTCATTACTCCCAACAGGAGCCTGTTTTTGATAAAGTATCTTCACAAAATGTAAATTACATTTTGTTATCTTACTATTAATACCAAAATATTATACTTATTATATTATGTGGAAAATTAATGCAAGTACCCGCAGCTTCCAAAATCAGTACTTTTTGAACCTCACTGCCTACAAGGCCTGCATGCGGGGCCTATTTACTAGGCACTGTATCTTCATTCACCAAAGCATCTGCTCAGGTAGTTGCATTCAACCCTTCTGAACATTGAAGCCAAATTTCAAAACAATCTGAACAGTTTCACTTTAGGTACCTATTCAATATTCATAAATTCATAACATATGCTAATAACTCAGCCGGTCCAGCGTGAGCACCTCATGCTTATACACACACACTGCAGGGTTGCCAAAAATTATCAGCCCAATTCGCGGGCAGACGTCTGCCTTTATTCCGTGAAGGTTTATATTGGATTAAAATCACAATGTACAAAATCCCTCGCTAGCCTAGTGGTTAAGAATGGTTCTTAATCTCTGTTTGTCCCAGGGTCGACCCCCACTCTGATCAATTTTGAGAAATTAACTTGTTTCGAATTTTGTTAACTTGAAATAGAATTATGTAATTTTATAAGTTTACTACGGAAAAAAATATCGCTTCCGGGAGGTACTTACTTTCTTCTTTCCTTTTTATTGTATTGCCGTTGATTGACAGCAGCCATTTGTTTATTCAAAACCTATTCAAATCGGATTTATCTTTGCTTATCTCGCCTAAGGAAAGTGAAAAGGAACCCAAAAGTTGCGAATTCGCGGTGGGCGCTCCTTTGCAGTTCGCGGGGCGAGTAGCGAAAGTTGCCCAGTTGGGCGACCAAATCGCGGTTTTGGCAACACTGCTGACTGCATCGTAGTGTGTTCCATTCTGATAAATTTACATTATGCACTACTTCCTTATCACCGGAGCTCACCGGCGCGCGGTAATTTGCTAAGAAATATGTAAATAGACTAATGTATGGCATCATCCTAATTATAGTTTGTCACTGCCCCCGTGGAAGCTTGTTGTAATGTTTTGTCTCGAATTGGTTTTGATTTTGGGAATTTGAATTTTAAAAAAAAAAAAAAAAAAAACAACGTGTTGTGCCCTTGAGTAAGGCACTTTACCTTAATTACTCCTCTCCACCCAGGTGTATAAATGGGTACCAGCATTATTCAATGCTGGGAAAGTAACAGACTCGCTGTGCGGGAGGAGTGGCGAACCCCCCACAGCAAACATAATACGGAGGAGTCTGGCCCAAACGCTAAGGAAAGAGAGATGGGCACTCCGCGCACGAGCTTGCTCGGCACGAGACTTTACTTTTTTTTGACAGCAGCCATTTGTTTATTCAAAACCTATTCAAATCGGATTTATCTTTGCTTATCTCACCTAAGGAAAGTGAAAAGGAACCCAAAAGTTGCGAATTCGAGGTGGGCGCTCCTTTGCAGTTCGCGGGGCGAGTAGCGAAAGTTGCCCAGTTGGGCGACCAAATCGCTGTTTTGGCAACACTGCTGACTGCATCGTAGTGTGTTCCATTCTGATAAATTTACATTATGCACTACTTCCTTATCACCGGAGCTCACCGGCGCGCGGTAATTTGCTAAGAAATATGTAAATAGACTAATGTATGGCATCATCCTAATTATAGTTTGTCACTGCCCCCGTGGAAGCTTGTTGTAATTTTTGTCTCGAATTGGTTTTGATTTTGGGAATTTGAATTTTGAGTCTGAATTTTGAGTCCTTATACCTGCAACGAGCTTTCACCATCGCTATTTTTGTGTTATCCCTCAAAACAGTTAAAATGTCCTAAAATTGTATAAAGAAAGCAACCATGGCATCTTAAAAAAAACATCATAAGGTGTTATGGCCATTGTTCTCCAGCTTCACCTATTAAACCTGGTTTAAGCGTACTGTATTATAAATAGGGGTCAAAAGCTCTTCCCAAGTGTTACACATACAAACATACATTCGTGTAGCCGAGAAGTAAAAAGATTTGCCATTTTCTGGAGAAAAAAACCAAAAAACAAACATTACCTGATCATACCGTACATAGTCGCCCTCTTCCAACATGGCTTCTTGATCTCCAAGTAAAGGACCTGCTAAGGTAACATCATCAAGTATGAAATATTCGCTGACATCTAAGAGTTCATCTTGACGGTAACGTCCAATTGTTGAGATATCTCGAGCAGATACTCCATCTACAAAATCAAAATCAAACCACTCCATAACTTTTTCAATTGCCGTAGCTGCTATCCACCCACCTCGTGCCAGAGTAACCTTCTCAGAGACATCCGGTCTCACCCCTTCATCTATTTCTTCGGCGATTTGGTCAATACCTTTGTCAAGAGCGTCATACATATCTTCCTGTCTTGCAAGAGCTTCAGTCGTTACATCTTCTCCGGCGTCATTGCGAACTATTATAGACTCATAATCTGACTCCTTGTAAGCGATATTACGTTCGTTTAGTTTATCAAGAATGGGAGGAAAACCCCACAGGCTACCAGGGGCAAATGTAAATCCTGCAAAGTCGATTGGTGCAAGGTATCCACGGAGCTGGGAGTCCTCTTCCAAGATGAGCAAATTGGTAATGTTATTTTCAAGCAAAGTTGCAGCTGCGTGAATGCCCGCTGGACCACCTCCGACAATCAAAACCTGAGCGTCTACCTCGGCAGCAGCATAGCTCACATACACAAGAACAACTACACTAAAGCTAAACTTCAACATCATGCTTTTCGACCTTTTGATCAAGTAATTCACACTTTTATAACCGTTGCCGTACGTTTATGAGATGGTAATGCAGAAAACAGCAGCAGTAACAACAACAACAAACAATCAACTTCAGCGTACAGTGGAAGCAGATCACAGTCTCACATATCTAATGTCAAGTTCAAATGACTATCAACCCCCTCAGGCACTCTTTTTGTGTACATGGTATGTGGAATGCAATGGGACAATAGAAATGAAAAGCATATCACTGAAAAGTATCAATTGTCTCTTAATCTGCCGTTCCATTTTGGTGCTCATGAAAACATGGCGCATATTACTGCAGTATACTATTTTCGGGGACAGGTCTACAACAGGACAGTGCTTTGCGTCTGACGTCAGACGGCCATATCGGAGCGTATAACATGTATAACAAACGCCATTTACCACTCACATGTCATGGCATGAGCATAAATTAGCACAAAAGTGGATTTTCTGTAAATTATAACTCCCCTAAAGTAGATCTTCAATAGGACCATTACACGTCCACCTTAAAAATATGTTACTCCATGTTGAATAAAAGGAATAATTCTTTTAATATATAGCAGATTATATTGGTTCCCATGCACCCCTTTAAAATTAAAATCTAACATGATTTTTAGCACAACTTTGCTATCTTCTTCAAGAATTCTGATGTTGCCAAAATCAAACATTGTCCCAAGGGGTCCGTTTGGCGGCCATCTTGGATTGAGATGGATTAATTGTACAAAGCGGTTCATTTAGTTGAAAAGCATCTCAAATGATTCGTCTCATCATAAGGAATCAGAAAATAATATTGGCATATCTGTGATGTTTAGTTACAGAGATTTTGGTGAAAAAGTGACACAGGTCATTGAACCTTTGATTGGCCATTGTACAGGGGGCCAAATTTTTAAAATACTTCAATCTTAACAAAATTGGTGTCAAATTGTTTTTATGAGCATATAAGCAATCTGGAAAAGAACAGTTTGGACGATTTAGGATCTTCCGTTTAGGTATATGTTTTAGAAAAGATATGAGTAGTCTTAAATTCCCATACAAAATGCAAATTTGACAAGAGGGTAACTTTAAACTGAATTTTACCACCTAACCAAACATCCTAGATATTGCAAACTATACATTTTCTGGATTGTTCACTTTACACCAATTTTGTCAAGATCCATGCATCTCAAAAGTTTGGCCCCTGTACAATAACCAATCAGAGGGTATTTTGAATCAATATCAGGATGCATTGCAATGTGCCTATGCTGTACTGTACTTTGTCCAATTGCACAAAGATAGGTTATGTTTATGCATGATGCTACTGTAAGGCAAAAAAAAATCACCCAAATAGAGTTATATAAGGTATTTTGTGATTATCATTGTAATTGTTTTTTGACATTCTAAATTCAACCAAAAATAAAATAAATTCTGTTATGGTTATGATATAAATTCTGACCATTTGTGCACAAAGCTCATTTGTTTGTGTTTAAAGGATATTTTTGACCTTAACCCTCGTCTTACCAAGCCTTTTTTTTGTAACACGGTTTACCAAGGGGGTGTGTGGTTACCACCCCCCTCGAGAATTTGTTATAAAGCACCCGATGCTTATGATTTTGATACCAATGGATACCTATGGTCCTCCTCTTTCCATTGATACCAAAATAAGTACCAGTATACCTAGTATGGCGTCACAATGACGTCATCAAGTCCGCGAGTCGGCAAAATTTGCATTTTCGACCGAAAATAGGTGAAAATCCAATTTTGCACTAAAATCGCAGGAATATCGGATTTTCATGCGGTTTCAGCTCTAAATGATGGCATTGGCTAGTTTTACATAAACATAGAGTTTTAGAGCCATACTGTGCATAATATTTTCAAAAATGCACCATAAAATATCCTTGGGTGGCAACCAAAAAAAAAAAAAAAAAAAAAACCCCCCCCCCCCCCCCCCTTGGTAAGACGAGGGTTAAAGGTCCAAGGAAATGAGATGATAAACCTACCCCAAATCTTTGTGGGACATTCCATTGCAATAAACAGGGCCACAAAAAAGTCTGTGAAACTATTGATTATCAGTCATTATCACGAATAGATTCACACCAGTCACCTGGAATTTTCTATTACTCTCTAATAATCAGTGGTACCAAAATGATGTCATCACCAACCCAAATATTGAATGCTTTCTGGTCCCTCCTTGTAGGTAGACTTGACACAAACCACATTAATTGTATTTGCATTTCCTGGGACCTTTAACATCCACAAAATACCGTAACAATAAAAAAAAAAAAAAAAAAAACTACCTTCACATTTTTTTCGCTAAAATGACCGAAAAGGATGAAAGAACGATTACCTAGAAGCTTTTTACGAAAGTTTTTAGCATTTTAGCGCACCGGAGCGAAGTTCACTAGGGGGGGGGTGGTACCCCTTGGTAAGACGAGGGTTAAAGGTCCCAGGAAATGAGATGATAAACCTACCCCAAATCTTTGTGGGACATTCCATTGCAATAAACAGGGCCACAAAAAAGACTACACTACCAGTGACATCATCTGTGAAACTATTGATTATCAGTCATTATCACGAATAGATTCACACCAGTCACCTGGAATTTTCTATTACTCTCTAATAATCAGTGGTACCAAAATGATGTCATCACCAACCCAAATATTGAATGCTTTCTGGTCCCTCCTTGTAGGTAGACTTGACACAAACCACATTAATTGTATTTGCATTTCCTGGGACCTTTAACATCCACAAAATACCGTAACAATAAAAAAAAAAAAAAAAAAAACTACCTTCACATTTTTTTCGCTAAAATGACCGAAAAGGATGAAAGAACGATTACCTAGAAGCTTTTTACGAAAGTTTTTAGCATTTTAGCGCACCGGAGCGAAGTTCACTAGGGGGGGGGTGGTACCCCTTGGTAAGACGAGGGTTAAAGGTCCCAGGAAATGAGATGATAAACCTACCCCAAATCTTTGTGGGACATTCCATTGCAATAAACAGGGCCACAAAAAAGACTACACTACCAGTGACATCATCTGTGAAACTATTGATTATCAGTCATTATCACGAATAGATTCACACCAGTCACCTGGAATTTTCTATTACTCTCTAATAAATCAGTGGTACCAAAATGATGTCATCACCAACCCAAATATTGAATGCTTTCTGGTCCCTCCTTGTAGGTAGACTTGACACAAACCACATTAATTGTATTTGCATTTCCTGGGACCTTTAACATCCACAAAATACCGTAACAATATACACAAAAACAACTGCTACCATACATACACATAGACAAAGATGTATTCAAACCAATCTAAATAAAACGAAGAGTAAGGCAGGGGGATACTATGTCTTCTAAAATATTTAGCTGCAATGAAAAACATTTTCAAAAAAAAAAAAAAAAAAAAAACATGACCTTGCACCATCAAATCAGATTTCACAATCTAAATTACATCATTTCATATATATAACTTTGTGGGGGAATTCCCTAGATTCTGCAATATTTTGATCTCAAAAGCATAAACAAGTTTCTAAGTTTACATCTTGGGGAATTCCCCACTTCCCTTATTGTGCAATCTAAACAGGTGCAAGTTAGCAAAACAAACTAGGGGTATTCCCCTTTCTCTCTTTTATAGTAAACAAAATACTTGTCCTGCGAGAAACCTCTTCTCAAATAAAACTGAGAAAATAATATTCTTAAAAGTTTAATCAGAAAAATGGAGGCCATATAACACAATATACACAAAAACAACTGCTACCATACATACACATAGACAAAGATGTATTCAAACCAATCTAAATAAAACGAAGAGTAAGGCAGGGGGATACTATGTCTTCTAAAATATTTAGCTGCAATGAAAAACATTTTCAGGGAATTAGAGGCATCAATATTGACGGTGAATAGCTGACAAATCTAAGGTTTGCAGATGATGTTACCTTGACATCAATGTCAGTCAAAGGTATGGAATCACAGCTGAAAAGACTGGACTGAAGAAACACAAAGGAAAAACCAAGCACATGACAAATTTTGATACCAACGAGTCCATTGAAGTTCAAAATGAACAGATTGATAAAGTGGAAAGCTATAAATATCTTGGCCAAACAGAGAAAGCTATGATCAGAATCAAAGTCGACTGGGGCTGCTTTGGGAGATATAAATACACCCTGTTTGAAAAAAAAAATACCAATGACATTGAAGAGGAGGGTATACAAACAGTGCATTTGGCCTACTCTAACATACCGTACTTGTTATTATTTTTTGAAAAACAAAGACAAGACTTACGGAGGTTAAAACTTTTGACAGGGTTTGAAAGGTATGATGGGTGGGACAATATAGTTGTTTTTGTATGGATGAACGCACTTCTCACTCATAGCAAAGTACTTGATAAAATAGTGATAAAATCAAACCTGCACACTTATTTAACTATCTGTGCTGGGTGGAAAATAACGGCTCAAGAAATTCATAAAAGAAATGATCGTAATAGGTCAACTTCAAGAATTTTCTGGGTAAGTTGATTTGTACACCAGTTCACTGACAAGGTTGTTGAATCAACTTACCAATACAAGTATAAAAATATTTAAGGAAGGAAGGACTTATAAAGGTCCATGTTTAGCCCGTTCTTTTTCACTGATATCAACTCTAAAAATCACTTGATGTCTTAATCATCTTTGACATTTTCTTTGTCCTTAAGAACTTCTGCCAAATCATAACGTCCGCATCTGGAGAGCGCATGACACAGCATTTTGTCCTTGTCTTGGGACTTCTTTGTGGTACTCCGCCATGTTGTAAGCATATTGAAAATCTGTTGCTCTTGACTATCCACAGCATTGCGTTTGATAGTTTGAATGCGGTTGTTCTTAAAACCCAAGTATGAAGCAAGCGACTCCCATTCTGTCCCTAATTCAGTTGATAACCACTTGAGATTCGCATTACTTGCCACTCCTACGATAAAATAATAATAGTAACAATAATAACGACAATGAGACTACAATGAGTTGTACGACGGGCTTTCTATAACAAATCCTGTTACAGACAGTCCGTCGTACAAAATCTCGCAATTAATATAAATTTGCATAAATATTCATATCCTTTGTTATTAACGGAATAAAGCGCATCATTAGCATAACACTGTATAACAAAGGTTGACGTTAGGTGGACGTGACGAATACCTGTCACATGCATACACTCACCACCGAGTTTTCTTGGAAAACAATCTTACGCTTTTGATGGTGGAAGAGATAATGCATTGCAAGGTTAATTCGCTACAGTGCTAATTATTGATGGTTAACCACTGCTATATTATCCTCCTTTTGTGATGAAAAGATTATTTCATTTCTGTATGCAACTAGAGAAAATATTCCTCTATGTTAAATTTGGAAGGTTGATTTGTTTACAAACATGGTCAGAGACATTTCTAGAAAAAAGCTATTTTAAATAGCTAGGGACTTTTCCGGGGTTTTTCAAGCATGGCACACGTTAAAGATTGCATTATAAGATGATGGCATTAGTGTGAGATCCAATTGGACAATGTTAGGCTATGCCTATGTAATATGCTGCTGTAATAGCCTATTTTAAAATGTTGAGTGGCTAGTTTCTGTAAGGAGAAGTTTGCCAGTAGAATTGACCTCCAAAGTGCTACATCGCAGCAGTTGCCAGGATTTGTATTTTGCTGCCACATCAGTTTTACCTGTTGTCTGCTGCTGACTGGGCCATATGGAAGAACAGAGGGATACTTAAATTTCCCTCTGAATATGGACCCAGTATAAAGAAGAAATAAACAAACAAACAAACAAGTCTTTGAAAGTTAAGAGTTTAAGTTTTGAAATCAAAAGATTCCACTTTCGTGGTCCTAAAAGTGGACATTTTTGACAGGACTTTGTGGAAATATTTGACATTCTGGATTGATTTATATTGCTAACACTTATTGTGTCGTCGAGGGACCCATAAGGTGGGTTCATACTTTATCGGCAGACGTCTGCCGACGCTAGCCTTTCGAACATGCTTTGTGCGCGGGATGCATGAACATACGCGTTGCGTAAAAAGCATGTTCGAAAGACTAGCGTCTGCAGACATCTGCCGAAGTATGAACCCACCAATAGAAGCTTGTCGTCTTGAACTGCTGGACAACGTTATCTTCAGGACTAATCCGAAAAAAAGGAGATTAAATAATATTTAATGAAGATTCCCATGGATTTATAATGTGAAATATTGACATTGCATTTTTTATTCTTCGCTGTGAGGACATAGCATTGTTGAACTGCAACGCTACTTTTAATTCTGGACATTAATCGCCACATAGAGTAGACATAAGTATCGGTGTTCATAAGGGTATTTTTAGTGTATTAATTATAATTGCCATTGTACTTTTGTTTTGGACATTCCAAATTCTTTTTTGAACCAATCAATTTGTTAAAAGATATAATAAATTGTGTTATTATACAAAATTCAGATCATTTGTGCACAAGGCTCATTTGATTGTGTTTAAAGGGTATTTCTGACCTTGGCGTCTACGTGATGCCGTAACACCGCTACCGGCATTTTTTGGTTTGTGTCTTCGAAAAGAAATGGATGTAGATGCTGAAATTTATTACAATAACAAAAATATGACCATTCATCCAATGTAAAAATTGAAACTTCTTCCGTGTAAGTCAGGGGATCCAAAAGACGATCGGAACAATGACTTTTAAATGGCCTGCAAAAGAAGACCGGAGTCTGTAGATACACTACATTGATTTAAATTAGATGGAGCATGACCATGAAAAGATTTATAGAAATAAAGAATGCTCCTTTATCTGATACGTTCCTTGAGTACTCAAACGATTTATAGACATAAAGAAGGCTCTTATATCTAATACTTTAAAAAAAAAAAAAAAAAAAACCAAAGTGCTACATCGCAGCAGTTGCCAGGATTTGTATTTTGCTGCCACATCAGTTTTACCTGTTGTCTGCTGCCGTCTTTGAAAGTTAAGAGTTTAAGTTTTGAAATCAAAAGATTCCACTTTCGTGGTCCTAAAAGTGGACATTTTTGACAGGACTTTGTGGAAATATTTGACATTCTGGATTGACTTATACTGCTAACACTTATTGTGTCGTCGAGGGACCCATAAGGTGGGTTCATACTTATTCGGCAGACGTTTGCCGACGCTAGTCTTTCGAACATGCTTTGTGCGCGGGATGCATGAACATACGCGTTGCGTAAAAAGCATGTTCGAAAGGCTAGCGTCTGCAGACATCTGCCGATGAGGTATGAACCCACCAATAGAAGCTTGTCGTCTTGAACTGCTGGACAACGTTATCTTCAGGACTAATCCGAAAAAAAGGAGATTAAATAATATTTAATGAAGATTCCCATGGATTTATAATGTAGAATATTGACATTGCATTGTTTTATTCGTCGCTGTGAGGACATAGCATTGTTGAACTGCAACGCTACTTTTAATTCTGGACATTAATCGCCACGTAGAGTAGACATAAGTATCGGTGTTCATAAAGGTATTTTTAGTGTATTAATTATAATTGCCATTGTACTTTTGTTTTGGACATTCCAAATTCTTTTTTGAATCAATTTGTTAAAAGATATAATAAATTGTGTTATTATTCAAAATTCAGATCATTTGTGCACAAGGCTCATTTGATTGTGTTTAAAGGGTATTTCTGACCTTGGCGTCTACGTGATGCCGTAACACCGCTACCGGCATTTTTTGGTTTGTGTCTTCGAAAAGAAATGGATGTAGATGCTGAAATTTATTACAATAACAAAAATATGACCATTCATCCAATGTAAAAATTGAAACTTCTTCCGTGTAAGTCAGGGGATCCAAAAGACGATCGGAACAATAACTTTTAAATGACCTGCAAAAGAAGACCGGAGTCTGTAGATACACTACATTGTTTAAGTTAGATGGAGCATGACCATGAAAAGATTTATAGAAATAAAGAATGCTCCTTTATCTGATACGTTCCTTGAGTACTCAAACGATTTATAGACATAAAGAAGGCTCTTATATCTAATACTTTTCTTGAGTTCCGTTTCGATTTCGAATGAAAAGACGAACTCTTCGTCAAGCAAGCAACTTTATTTAGCAAATGGTGGGGCCTTTTAACTGGCACGATAAAGAGTTCGCGTAATCGATGCGTGACAAGACCAAAAACAGTACATGGTGACAAGCATCAAAGGTGATAAACCTGCCAATACGCCATAGGTTCTAAATGTGGTAGTTAACATTCTTACATATATCACCAACCTGATTACACAAGCTGGTATGCGATATATACTTGTTTTAAGTAATGTACTCTTGTTAGCTCTGCGTACCACGTGCCCAGCCTGATATAAATATGCATACATATCCCATGCCTTAGATAATCTGCCTTATTCATTGTCTCATGTGCCATGTGATGTCATGCTTATGTGCTATATGCCCACGTTCCTGAACCTTTTGCCTTTTAAGTGTAGGCTCAGCTTGATTGCCATATTGCTCGTAAATCAAGCTCATGTGCTATAACACTCGCCAGGTGTTATACATTACTTACGTCAGAGGGGGAATGGCGGAATTCAGGGGGGATACGAAAAAGAATTGTAAGGGGGATGAGCATTTTCATCAAGGAGAGGGGGGAAATGAACTTGTAAATGGAGAAATTTCATAAAAAACCAAGGGGAATGCGAAATATTTGAACTGAAGCGTAGGGGGAACACATTTAAAAAAAAAATCCACCCCTGGCATAAGAAATGACCGCTCCCAAAGCTCATTATGTTCAACATGTTTAAGGTTCATGTATATGCGGCACATTATTATGCTATGGCGCTTACCTTTGACGTCCAATGCTGTAGCGCGGTAATTACTCTTCGGACGTTGAAAGCTACCTTCAGGCTGTTTAAAAGATGGAATGAATTACGTGGATTAGGTAAGTGATATCATCTGGCATTTTCTCCACGAGTGAAGTCTTAAGAGTATGTGTTTTATAATGGATCCCCGATACCCACGTCTAAGAAAATGTTTAATTTGTAGTGTAAGTGAAATATCGTATAAGCAAAACAAAGTCATACCTTTGGTAGAGATACTGGTATTTTGCACAGAAAATCTTTTGGTGGCTTGTTTACCATCGTCTCCTTTGTATCTTGTCCTTTCACCTTCTTTTCTTCTTCCTTCTGCCCTGTATTATCCCTTTTTGCTCTTTTCTTTGTCTTTATGGCTTCGGCCTCTCTTCGTAAGGCCTCTTCCGGTCCCTCCAAATCTTCAATTACAATCCGTGGTATACCGAAGAATTCGGCCATTCCGCGGTATTCACTGGACATGGCGTTCCCGTACGGATTGCACTCGGTGATTTTGAATTTAATGATGCGTTGCATGTGTGAGAAGAAGGTAAAACGCAATTTTTCTGCATCGCCTACAAACTTGATATTTCCACTAAACCTGATAACAAAATAGTCATTACATTCGTATTATAGTCAAACCTGCACAACGAGATTTTCATCTTTATATGGCTTATTTCTGTAACATCGTAAGGCTATTAGAAACCAAGTACTTGATCGGACACTAAAGGTGGAGGAAGTATACGGACTTTCAGTCGTTTAATTTAATAATAGGATACGGTCCCGTGCCCCCGTATATTTTGTAAAGCCTGAATACTTGTGCGCAGTCAAACTGTCAAATGCAAGGATCGAAAATTCAATCCTTTGCCGTTACTTTCGACATAGTGCCTTCGAATGTTTTACTCTACTTCTGATATTCCCAGGCGCGTAGCCAGCCCGGTGGTTCCGAGGGGGCAAATTCCCGGTAGATGCAACACATGTCCCGATCACAAGCAAAAATTTCCCGGTCGCAGGGCAAAAGATCCGAAAAGGGGCTGATTTAACATGAATATCCGTGTTTTATTTCCCGATTTCTCCTCCAGATTTTTTTCAGAGGGGGCACTCTAACCCCCTTTGCCCCCACCTGGCTACGCCACTGGATATTCCTCTAGACATTCACAGACATAAGGTCCGTATGCACAAAAGAGTTAGACCAGGTCTAAAGTTAGACCTGGTCTAAGTGTAATTTTGTCCCACCAGAAAAGACATTTTCCTTTACTCCGACGTGAGGTTTTTTGTGTTTATTTTGAAATTTTCATTTTAATTTTGCCAGTTACTTTACGAAGAAAGTGTGAATAATTATCAATTTTAGACAAAACTAATTTTGACTTAGACCAGGTCTAACTTTAAACCTGGTCTAACTTTTTGTGCATACGGACCTTATTGCCTGCCGTTATAGGGCGGGTTCCCGGTTCAAACTCAACCACCTGTTGCTCGCCGGTACGGTTTCGACCGATTTTTCCCGTGTTTATTGTTGTAAAGAGTGAAACCCGATTCAAGCACAATAAACCACAGGTCAACCGATGGTTAAAGTTTGAAGACTCCTTTTAGATCGATTTAAAAGAGCCGGTCTTTGCAAAGCAAGTTCTTTTAATTTTGGGGGTGAATTGTTTCCCTTTAGCGTCGACCTTCCACTTTTTCGTCTAAAACGCATCTCCTCATTAACCATCACGCAAGGGATTTGGGTGTGCTTTGGTTATATAACGACTGTACTATTTCATCTTAAACATTTTGCCCTTCTCTCATATACTCATTTCAGGCAAGCTGCGCCATTTACAAGTAGAACATTTTTCATAATCAGAAAATCAAACATACTTTAGGGTTATTTCTTGACCTTCTGTCATAGCCATTTCCGGACTAGGTTCGACTTGCTCCTCATAACCTTCTTTCTGGAACTCTTTCAGAGCATTCTCTAGGTCTCTTTCTTGAACACATCGTATTCCTACGCTCTTAGGATCGTCTACTTTGTGCTGGAAGATAATGTGAGTGTATCTGATCTCGTGGGCTCTTTCGTAAGTCTGCATCACGGTAGGTATCGGAAAGTGTGATTCGGCTGTTGTCCTTAGAATCGCCATTCTGAAATGACATTTGTTATAGTGAATGGCATTCCTGAAATAAGCTTTAGGTATGAACAACGTAACGATTGATTTTGTTTTCACTCACGACATAAATTAACCAATAGGAGAAGTTCCAAAACGTATTTACAGTTTCAACTTGAACGTGTCGATTACTTTACAATGTGGTACCAGACTTTGTAATAAAATTGGATTGATTCAGCCCAAATTTATTGGTCGAGCTATGAGTTGCAAAAATATTGGGCGAGACGCAGTCGAGCCCAATATTTTAAAACTCATAGCGAGACCAATAAATATTGGGCGCAAATCATCCAATTTTATCATTATCATGCGTATGATCCGATATTATCGCGTATCGGACACCTCAAAGCATGATAATGATAAAACGCGTGCTCCTACTTGTTCTCTATGTACTATCTGAAATACGCGTAAACTTGACTTAAAACTTTTCGTAACTTACCTATCAAGTGGTTGCTTAAGATCTACTTCGACCACATCTTTCCGTAACTGTTTTATTTCAATATCACTTGCTTCCGTCCACGCATTTGTTTGGTCGCTTTTGTACATGAAATGCAGATTATCTTCTGTTAGATCGCCACCAAATATTCTACTTTTGGTTCTGCGCATTGGTGCTGTTGCACCATCTTGAAGAGGCGAGGTTTCCCGTGCTGTTTGTGGTCTTCCGCTTCCTGAAGGATTCTCCACATACGGGTTAGCTGGTACTGGAATAGTAACCGTCACCGGTTTTGAGTACCGCGCGTCCATAGAATGTGATACATATATAATGGGGCTTGCCGCTATCAGAGGTTGGCAATGTTGGAAGCGAGACCTGATGTTAGTTGCCACTGGTTCAGCTGGTTGCACCTGGTAAATTCCAAAGAATAAATATTTGGTGTTTGAAATTTTTCCTCATATGATTGGCAACTTTCACTACTATACTTCTACGACGGTGGTGATTGCGGACCTAGCTGGACCTCGTATTTGCTTAAATCATCGGATGAGTGCAGGAGGGTCGTATGCGACCTTTTTCGCAAAGCTGGTATTTTTATGAGCACATCCCATAGACACTGGACACAGCTCATTATATAACATAACACCAAGATTACTGCATGCAAATAGTAGCACAAGAAAGATGTTAAAACTTTGACAATGTTTGACATTGTGACCCTAACGTGACCGTTAACCCCCACTGCATTTTTAAGGTTCAAGGTCATCCTGCTGAAAAAAAAATTGCCCAGTGCTTCGATCTAGATGAAACTGGTATAACATTGTTCATCTTGCCTCATTTTACAATGTTTGATATAACTAAGGGTCGAAACCTGGACAAACTATACCTTTTTAATCCTTATAATGAGGCAAATACATTGGTGTACATTTAAGCACAATTTGGCTTGATTTCTAATTTATCCCTGTACTAATTTTACCCCCTTATTTTACAATGTTCCCACATTTCTCGGAGGTTGGTCCCAAGAATTCAGCACCCTTCAACTGTAGAAAACATCTTCCAACATTCTTCCTCAAACTTCGAGAATAGGATTATTATAACTCTACTTTTAAAGACAGATTCTTTCATAATGCACTGAGTTGTACCGCACGGTACCCTTTGGAATTTTCATCAGTGCTCATTTTTGGTGGAACGACTTTCTTTTTGCACGAAAAGGTAAGTCCTTCACAACAAAATGTGTATTTCAGAATTATTCACGATTGTGGGACATTCAAACTATGTTGGCTGCAAAAATTTATTTATTTGTTAATGGATTAATCATTACAGTAGACTACAATAATGGCTATCATAATAATTAAAACCTTTGTGTACTGTGTGTGAAAAATAAGATTGAAAATCAACTTGTGTGTCACTTTTAAGTTAAGACACATAAATTGCCCCTCTAAAAGCAACATTTATTTTCAGGTTAGTCAGTATTTATTTATACCTGCACGGTCACCGTCATGACGGCTCCTCCTCGTGGCGGAAACGCCATGGTGACTCTCTGGTCGACAGACGATTTCAACACACCACCTCGTTCATCAACCCGCAGTCTGTCGCGACCGCGACGGACAACTACTGCAAATATGCCCACGCAACTGATATTGAATTCTGCGCATACGAAAGGAGGCTGTCGAATGAAAATATGAAATTTAAAAACATAGCATTAATTTACTTGGAAACACTTTTATCATTACGAAAGAAGTTTGTTTTTGATGTTTTTGACTTGATCCTAGAGACGTTGGCTCCTGAACTGTACACGTCATTGTTAAAAACATGAAATCCGTACCTAAAAATGTTATCCACTTCAAGTTTTGTTTCTATTTAAAGTGATAGAAGGGGATTTTTTTAGGATACGAATTTCTCTCAAATTGCACTAAATCGGCTGTAGACCACCTACCGAGAACGTTTGGAAAGTTAATTGAACAAACAAGTACAAAGGAAAACCTCAGACTTCGTACCGTCCGCAAAGAAAACCATGCTCTGAATTTCTGTCGTGCACGACAGAATTACTAAACCATCATCTTATTACATAAAGAAGGCGTGATCTAATGCATTGGTAAGCACCCCAAATATGCCCGGTGTGAAAGTGATCATAGTCCGGCAGGTACCATAGTCCGGGCTCCATAGACGACAACGGAATAAAGCGTGAAACTAACGTTGCGTGAAGAGTCAACTGAATCGATTGCCCTATTGTTCACTTTTGTCCCGACGTGAGCCTGAGGACGAATCATCTCCCGCCACACCTGGTTTGAAAAAATGGCGGATATGCAATAAATGATCAGGGCCGAACCCTGTGATTTTCAAGCTATATTCTACGAATGCTCGTAATTCGTCAAATTTATGACACGAAGAAAAAACTGAGAGAAAAGGAAAGGGGGGAATAATAACTATAATTCGAGAATAGACCCACGCCAACAATTATAGACCCTAAACTCAACCCTTTCATTCCTTCTTTCATGTCAAGATAAATGAAATGTTTACACTACACTTTCGTAGCACTAAACTTATACCTTAATTTCCTTGTAATTAGTCCCATCGTTACTTAGTACGTTATACCATCTCACTGTTTTCCAAGAAACTCTTTTTGAAGGATTATCAAGGCGCTTTTTGCTGGCAAACTTAATGATGGGCTCTTTCTTCGCCGCTAGTCTGCCATTATATGGTATCGCAACAATAATAGACGTCCCCAACTCTTCCACATCCTCGTCAACACGCCGTAAAGCGATGACATCACTGACAAGCTCTTCAGACTCTGGATCGGCTGCTGTAGTGCTGAGCTCGTAGTCATTAATAAGAGATAAGCATTCAAATTCTGGCGAAGTGTCAGAAGGGAAACTATCCTTGGTGTAGCGCAAGAAACACCCTATCTCTTTCTCGTCTCCCGCCTCTTCCTCAGTTTGTTGCAAATATATCCTGTGACATTTGAAACACGCAAAAGTGGTATATTTGTAAAATGAAAAGTGTTTATGTTTCCAAAGTGATGCAACCTTGAAATCCAAGCTGGGGGCCATAAAGTGGAGTTGACAAGTGCTTCCATCAATTTTATGTTATGGATTACCAATGTCTAAAGTACTTGTGTGTAGAATTCACAATTTTATCCGGAAGTGCACACTCTTTCACTATGGTCCCCTGCAAGGCCACCTGGATTAGGATAGTTTGAGACAGAAGAGAATGGAAGCGTTATGAGAAGGCTCGGTCCAGCGCGAAAATTGAACTTTAAGAAATATAATAGGTTTTAAAAATGGTCACTTAAAGGCACTATACGTGATTTGTTAAATCAGAAAATCGAAAAAATATCGAAAATCAAGATTTCCATTGTTTATAACAACTATAGGTATCTTAATATACAATACAATTGATAAGACCAAAAGCATCCTAATAAGGACAAAATAAGACTTTTTTTAGTCATTACTGTCCGTACGGACACTTCAACACCTAATTAAAACTGCTGTTTTCTTCCTTTTCTGTCAAAACAAATATGATAATTCTACAGACTCGTCCTTAACTTTAAGCTCCTCTTGTGAATTTGAATTTTCGGCGATATAGGCCATCGCATCAAAGGGAAAAGGTGCTCGGATAACGATATCGGCGAACAAACTGATTTCTGCATAGAGGAACAGTAGATATTATACCTTGAATACTGTGGGGTATGTCAAGTCTAAAAGTTGCATATTTTCTTCAAAATGAATGAAATGTCATCTCAATTTCCTTCCCTAAATATTAGTGACTAGTGGATGTACATCATACTACATTGACTCCAGCAAATAATAGCGCTGTTAATATTTATTAAGCCGCCCGGTATGCAGGAGACAAAGCACTGCAATTTCCTTTTTATTTAAACGTGCAGAGCCATTGCTACTCCCCATGCAGTTGGAACGATTTCAGATGTTATCACCTCCCCGATTTAGATCGAGCTATTTTTTCCACAAATACCTATCCTCGTCCAAGAATAAATAAACATTGACCTTGTATTGACCACTGTATTTACATCACCAACCTTTATGGAAAACAGGTAAACTGGTGCCCATGATTATTTAAAAAACAGTGGTTTATAGTAATCTCAGCAATGAACGGTGCCATATTGCATGTCTTGCATATCCCTAACGTCCCTAGATAAAAATGACTACCAACCTGACGATCACCGCAAAAAAGGAAGTAGCCGTATTTTTCTTGTTTGATCTAGGGGCAATTTCCCTCATAAAACAAGGCAGGGGTCAGGTCCCTGATTTTTGAAAAGTGGCAAAAAATGGCATTTAGGGGCGTAAGGGATATCCGATAATTTTTTATATAAAAATTTATTTTCCAATAAATTATGAAATATACGGTCAAAGTTAGTTGAACTAACAGTAGAAGCTCGAGGTTTATTTATTCGTGAACGGTATTAGCACATATACAATAGCAATGGTCTGTGAGCTGATGACTGCATGTTTTTCAAGTTTAATAAAATGCTGGCAGTAATGTCAGCATCCTTGGCTGCCACAGACAGCTTTCCAAGGATGCTGACATGCCTGCACCTTACTACCTTTGAACATAAAGGCAATGCCAAATTGGTAAGATATATCAAAGGGGCTTCTAGCATACACACACTTCGCTAATGGCAACTGAACGTCTCTAGTGTCTATCCTGTCTGTAGTGTGGTATCATTTTGGTAGTTTGTTGTTCTTTTGTCTGTCTGTGTGTGTGTGTACTTGTGTGAGTTTGTGTGCATGTGTGTATTTACGTTATGCAGTATGTGGGTGTTTACATGCGTCTGTGTGTTTTGAGATTGTTTATATAGCAATTGGTGTGTATGTGTGTTTTGGTGTTTGGATGTGAATTAATGGATTGATTAATGAGTGCGACAATGTATTACGAACAGGAGGCGGAGGTTGGATGGTGTAATACTTACGTTTCATACGGCCATTCCGACGGATGTTTTTGTCCTTTTTTCTTTGCTGTAGTTGATTCCTTTCCTAAAAACGCATCGACACAAAATCAGTTTTGGATCGTATTTTCACTGACAAAGTTGATTTACAATTACATTACTAATGGTCGGTTAAAATTTCCCATCACTGAAATTAATTCAATCGCAATGACCGAAACGTCCAACCTATTGCGCTTGTTGGTACCATAAAGCGCGTAACAATTAGATTAATTGATTAGTTAGATTAATTTGCGCGTAATTAGATTTTTAATCCAGGGCGACAATGGGAGCCTTCATATTACTCCCCTCAAAATAAAGTGAAAACCTAATAATATGGAGCAAATTTATTTTTTCGAAATGGTGGATTTTGAAGTAGTTATTGTTATTTTGATATCGGTAATCAATGACATCTTCCTTATATCGTCACACTCAGAGGGAGATCTTACTGACTTCATAGATCAAGCCAAAAAATTAGGATCGATTTCCATAGAAACCCTACAGACAAGTACCTCTACCTGTAACACTGAGTTGCCATCCGCGTCACATCACTAGGAACATACCATTATTTTGGGACTTCAGCGTATATGTTCAGAAGAAGCAGCCTTCGACAAAAGATCAGCTACAAAGAAATGGTTAGGGATGGTTTCGAAACTCGACCGCCGGTTGATCGGTGGTTCAATGCGTTTTAACCGTGTTTCATTGTTTAAAACAGAAACCGGTTACAACCAGAAAGAACCTGGCGAAACCGATTATCATCCGGCGGCTGAGCTTTCAAGTAGAAGAAATCACTCACTGACGAGCAATCGCAGAAGCCAAACGTCTGACAAGAGAACAGGCTATTTAAAGGTCCATGGCCCGATCGCTAATAGCCTCGTCCCCAGGGACCCCAGATTTTACCGCAAGTGGTCAAAATTTTGGTATCAGAAGCAAGCTACTATTTTTCTCATTTACCCTGTGAAATCTTAGGGCTAAATGATGTTTGGTTTCTGATGTTATGAGCGAAAATATGCTCCGTTTTGGTCGACCAATATTATTTTACAAAGTACTCTATGGGACTTACAAAATCCCGTTTTTTGGCTCTCCTGCAAAACGGGTTGGAATATCGGGGCGAAACTTACAGATGGTGTTTTGGGGTGAAGACCATCTTTAAAGATGAAAAAAATTTAATATACGTAAATCGGCGGGGCCACCCCCCTTTAATACCACACTGCACACTCAACCACGGGATTACGTTCCTCTTGGCGTCACATTTATTCAAACTGACTGAAACTATTCAATGGCATTTGGCACATCATACAATCTCATCCACGTCTCCATACAGCCTTGCCAGATCTCCCGATTATCTCATACAAACACCCATCCAACCTCTACATTCTTGTAGAAGACACCAGAACACGAAAATTTGGTAAATGAAACACAGAATTTTCTCACCAATGCAATTACCACGCTGTTAAAACTCTGCATAAACACACATCACTGTATTACAGGTCAATCATTTTTTATGAAACGTGACAAAGACCGTCTTAGTTCCAATGTCATATCTTAGTCAATGTTCAAGTTGTGGTTTATCAAAAGTCGGAAAAAAAACATGTAATGAGATCTCTTGGAGAATGAGAAATCACCACTCTACAATTGAGCATTGCAAAGAGCACACAGAAAAGCCCGTTGCTGCTTGCTCATTTTCCGCAGACTTGTCATTATCTCTCCAGGATCTCCAATTAATCACCATCAAAAGCATATAAAATTACACAGTCAAAATGCCGTCGTTAATTCCGAGAGATAACACATAATAGACGTAATAGATTAGAGATAAAGGAATAACACAATCCTCTTTTCATCATACGTTTATCGAACGCCTTTTTCAATATCTGATCGCGATAGATTTTCATTCTTTTTGTATGGATCCTTCAGTATTACGTATTATTTCACGAATCAGCTACGCAGTTTGTAGCAAAGGCTCTGGCAATGGCATTTTCCATTCTACAATTAGCATGAAATTTGAATTTCAAGTATACAGTTTGGTGATTTCCATTCAGAAATTCGGCCAAAAAGATCATTTCGATGAGGCCTTATCGTATCGTCTATCAAAGTTCAGCTTTAATCTGCGGAGGTAGCAGATGGTCCGTAAAAATGCCTGTTAATTGTTTAGGTATTGATGATGTATGTTTAATTCGTCAAGAGCTTGAAACTCAAACTGTGTCAGTACTCGTTCTTGCTAAAGTTAAATTGACTCCCTTGCTGAAATTTCAGAAGGATAATCTACAATTACCTCGCAAAATCAACACTGCCCGTAATAAGATATTAAAGGTAAAAATTACTGAAGGATACGCCTCTATATACAGGCTATTATCTCTAAGCTATTATTCTATTTTACCACCTGTCTTGGAACTCCATGCTTTTCGAGAGCCTTCTATATCTTAGCAGACTGGTCTCAAAAGATGTTCAGTATCGACTAAATAGTAAAGAAGTGAGTTACTAGGAGACCAAGCCATCCGCTGGGTGTAAACCCCTTCTCATACTTCACAGGAAGAAGGACTTCGTAGATTCGAAAGCATATTGTGCTCTAAGGGGGTAAATCAAATATTTTTGAAGTAAAGTTATGAGCTGAGAATATGACACATTTGTAAGGCTTTTAGTGCATGATAAGGTAGAAATGCTAAAGTGGAAATATACATAAGATAAAGCATATGGATGTTAATATCATAATAAAAGAACTGGAATAATGTGTTTCAAACTTTCTAAGGAATGATGGCACTGAGATACTGGGGGTGTAGAATTTGTTGCGGGCCAATTTTTACAACGAAACAATCTTGTATTACAATGTTGATCCTTCTGAATATACAAATGACCTTTAGCCGATTTTCCCAAATAATTGGAAAGGAAGCACCACACACATGTGACCAATTGACTTTTTTACTGCTGGTAACCTAAGGAATAGGTTTGAGCTTTATTATTAGATTAGAGCAGTTAAACATATGACCTCTATTACTTACCGTCTGGATGGGCCTACACGCAACAGGGCTCTGCATTTGACAAAGTTATATTTTTCTCTGAATCTTCCCGTATTCAGGCTATGGTATCTTTGGGTGACGGGTCTAACGTGATAAAGGCAATAAATTAGTGTGTCTTAAATTGTGGCTACCACTATACAATGTAATACTATACAAGTGTGTGTGTGTGTGCGTGCGCGCGCGTGTGTGCGTTGCGTGTGTACGTAGATAAAAGTTACGAGATAATAAGAGTAGTATCAAAATATTTTTCCGTGTCTACCTTTCTTATAATTATGTAATACTGTACAAAGTGTGTGTGTGTGTGTGTGCGTGTGTGTGCGGGAGGTATGTGTGGTGTGAGTGGTGCGTGCGTGCGCGCGCCAAGTTTACCCTAACTATTACGAAAGTAGTATCAAAATATTTTTCCGTGTTTACCTTTCTTACAGTTGTCACTTTCCTGGTATTTCCGAGACAGACAAACTATAACGGCAGTGGAATTCTCAACGGCTTCTGCCATGCAGTCGTCCATATTTCCTTCTAAATAAATCATGATTTGAGGAATATAGCGTTAAAACCAGGGCCGCCGCCCGAACATCCCCAGGCGACCCTCAAGAAAAGAAAAAAACGGAAACGAAAGCAAGAAGGGGAAAATAAAAATGAGGAATAGAGGCGAAAGAAAGAGAGAAAGGAAAAGAACAGGAAGAAGAAAACGGAAATAGTGGAAATAGACAGAGAACAGCTTAAATGAACTTAAGATTTAGCATAGACCCAAATATAGACCTATAAATGACATCCTTATGCTTAACTAGGTTTTGTTTGAAATGTGGTCCACTAGTTTGTGCTTCAAGGATTCAAGGTACCTTGATGAGGTTGTTTGGATTCAAGGTACCTTGATGATGTTGATTTTACAAAAAAAATAAGAGTATGTCGATGCGTAGAAATCAATACTCAACCGGCGGGTGCTAACTGGCTCTGACCGGTTTTCCGCGTGGTTCACTTAATCCACTTCGTCTGCTTAATTCGGTACAGCTAACTCTACTTTGAAAACGCCCACGGGGCCCCTCTCAGTGGCGTAGCCCTCCAATATTTGATTTCGTCGGTTGAGATGAGCCCGAAGGTTCACTTGAAAATTCAGATCATGGCACTTGCAGCCCGGATTGTCGGCAAAGTATAGATTTAAAGTGCAATGATCATCGTGCGGCAAGTACATTTTACAAAATTGTACAAGAATTAGCTCTCAGATGACATCTAAAGCATATAAGAAAAGCCCCTGGACCCCATCCATTTTCTGTCGGATTAGATGCGACGCTTCTTCTTCTTGATTATGAGACAGCAGCTAAATGAATTGAAGTTGGTGGAGCCAGCTCAATGTTGACTGGTTGGGGTTTGAGAAGTCTATATCCACCGGTGGACGAAAGGTAGGGCACTCATTGAGAATGTGATCCACAGTCTGTGATGGAGAGCCACATTTGGCAGGGTGGAGATCGTCGCAGGCCCATCGCTACATATCGTCGGCCGCGTCACATACTGACGTATTTGCAAAATACGCATTTCGAGAAAAACGGCTTTGAAGATTTTGCGATCTTAATTTGCCCCATGCTGTTAATTAAAACAGATATTTCAATTAAAACCTACTGGAAAATCGCCGAAATAAGTTAAATTTCAAATATACTTAACTAATCAGCTTCTAATTTATTTAGATATGCGAAAAGATTATGTTAAATAAAATACGTCATGTGAAAACGACAAAATAGCAATTTCAACGTGTAAATAACAAATACGACGCGCAAATACGTCGTTATGTGACGCGTTTGTGCAAATACGTCACTATCATGTGAAAACGACAAAATACCAATTCTACCGTGAACTGCAAAATACGTCGAACAAATACGTCACTATGTGACGCGGCGAATACTTCCAAATGCAGATACGATGCTATGGGCATGCGCAGTATAGATTTTAAACAAATACGTCATTATGTGATGCGGACAATTTAACGTTTTGTAAATACGTCATAATTAGTTAATATTTTACTAATTAAGCCACTTTGAGGTTTAAAATTTGGTGAATAGGTAGAATAGTACAAAACAAGCGTACATGCCAAATATATCGAATACGTCACTATGTGACGCGGCCGACGTTATTACTGTTGAAACGACCAACACCTGTGCGAATCCTGTTCAAGGCGACCCATTCCTTACGTGGAAGTTTGCTACCAGGTGGGAGTTCTGTCAAGGGTATGATAGTGAATTGGTCTGGTCTTAGGAGTATCTAGCCAGGCAGTGTTCCATGTCTGTAGGATGTTGCATGGGAGAGAAAATGGAGCGTTTAACAGCATGCCGGACACAGGAAAGGGCGACACGAGGAGCCAATCTCTGTCGCCTTGAACAGGTTAACAAGGCTCTGTTGGACAACAAAGCACCCTGGTGCATTAATATTGTCAAAGAAGAAGCACACCAGCTTGGCCTTGTTAACCAATTTACGTGTGTGATGTTCTCTCCGAAAGCACTGAGGTGCAATGCCTGAAAGCGTAGTAGCAACTCAGATGGAGTGGGACGCGTAAGCCACCATGGTTCTCTGGTTCTCGTTCAGTAATGTTGTCCAGCTTATTTGTGTGAGCGCTATTGCACCATGTTGGGGCATATAGCCATGTTAGCAGTGATGTAGACAAGAGCCAGGGCGGCGGGGTGGTGCGTAGGGTGAAGTGCTGGCACCCCAGGAGGATCCAGCGGGCGGCACGGAGGTTATCCTCCGAGGATACCCCCCCTTTGCAAGTAGTACAACTCGAGGATACTGCCAAAGGTTAAGTGGCAGTCAAGCTTCACTCCCAGGTAGGTTGGTTCATGGTTGTATGGCAGACGGCGCCTCCATTGAGATTTGAAGCTGGCGATGAGCTCTTTGGTGTTAAGATGGAAGGAAGTAGCGCTGGTCTTGGCTTCGCTCAACTTCAGCCTCCAGGTCTTGAGATACAAGTAGGGCCATGTCTGAAGTGTACTTTCTACTTAGTCCAGCTTCTATCCAGAGTGAAGAAGAGCAAGATATCAGCGTAACCAATATAATCTAGATGTTGTTTGAGGTTAGTCGATGATATACAGGGAACAGCATGGGAGCCGAGTACGGATCCTTGTGGGACTCCGTTCCTAAACGACGAAGTCTTGAGGAGTCTTGAGGACAATGTTACATATAAATTGTACAAGCTGACGATCCGGGATGATCCTGAGAAGCTGAGTGTCAGACTTCCGATTGCGGACACTGCCCCCACCCCCCCCAATATCGAAATAAAGAGACACAATGGCTCTCATGCAGCAAACAACATAGACAAGGTTTCTCACTTTTACAACCCCCTGACATAATGTCTAGCGACGGCCCTGGTTTTAATATTAAGACTTTTAGATTGGTTTTGGCCTTGAAAGCAGTGGGAAGTGTGTTTGAAAGTTAAACCAACGTTAGGTCAACACATCTGTACACAACCACCCAGCTGATTCATAAGATAAGTTATCAGGCAGGTTGGGGCATGAATGGGAGGCACTCCCATTTGGAGGTGAATTATATGTAAGGTTGGTAAGACCCCCTTTTCCGCATCGTTGTATCCAAAGGACCTCGCATATATTTTGAAAATTTCACACAAAATCCTCGATATTCTTTTAAAATTTTATCACTGTCACAAAAAGACTCCTATTTTGGTGCTGTCTTTATGGTATAAAAATAGTTATCAAATCCATTAAAATCAGAAGAAAACTGTACACTCTTATTCTAGATTGGTTAAATTTGACACAAAAGGTTGTCCAAATTTGACACGGAAAATATTCAGTCCGCTGGGGGAAGGAAACCACAAATTATTGGTCAAAACGACAACGGGAAAATGGTGTCAGAGACATTACACGAAAAGAAAGTGTTAGAATCACTAAAAATCCGATCAAAATGAAAATTGTGTGTAAAAAAGAAATCGGAATAGGACAACCATCAGTCAAAACGACATAATTCCGGTGTCAAATTGAATAGATTTCTGTGTCAAATTTTAAACACATCTGGGAGGTTCAAATCAATCGGGAAATTTGACAACCAAAAGAAAATATACACAATGCAAAATTGGGAAGTGTGTATCATTTATATGCATGAACTTCTCAATGCAAAACAGTAAATGGAACACAGTATTGTGCATAAAAGGCGTGAGAATGCAGCTGCATTGCTTGCACAACAAGTTGCCATTAAGTTTTTCCTATCCAAACAAAACCGTGGTGTTCGCGGTCTTAGGTCACATGATTAATTATACAGTAGGGTGGCCAATCACTAATCCACTATTTGCGATTAACATTGGACAACCAATCACATCGCTGGCGGTTTGAATTGATTCGGAAGTTTGTTAAAGCTACCTGATTTATGTTACCGATTCGAAAAGAAGTTTCACACTTTTTCCACCTGCATAACGACCACTAAAATTGGTCACTCGAACCACCAAAAGTGTCAAAAATAATGACAACGGGAAATTTGGGCACAAATTTTCAATTAAGAGTGTATTTTAAAAAATCTTTTTGCGTTTGTCTATACCTTTTCCCTTACCCATCTTCTCAAGGTCTATCCATACGCTGAATCCACTTTAGCCAGACCTTCCCGCAATTGAATCATTCTCTCTTGCGAATCCACGATAGCTAAGCGTACAGAGGGATACCTGTAAGAAAGAATTTTACGTTTATACATGATTTTCATGATTATTAGAAAGTGTTCAAAGTTTTAAATATTAAAAAAAAAAAAAAAGAGAAGAAATGGGATTACAAGCTATATTTTCTTACCATGCTGGTGTCATAAATTACAGAGTCCTATGATGAGATAGCGCGGGGCTAGCAAACATTTCTAACAAAAATCTCGCGTAACAAGTTTTAGTGATTAAATCGTAGATAGCCTGACAGGGACCTCTGAAACGTGATTTTCTGAAGGTTTTGCTGCACATTATCCCTTTAATACGGAGGGGTTCTTGACAAAGAGTCACAGGGATCATATTGTTTTAAGTTTGATCTACTCAATTTGAAAGGGTATATACCACATATTTAATTATCTAACCATAAAGGGGATTCCAAAATGTATATCCTCTCTACAAAAACAACAAGCCTAAGTTTTGAAGTTACGGCTTGAAATAGCAAAAAATCAATAAAAAAAAAGAGACAATTTCAGTTGTACAAGGTCAAGTTTTTAAAGTTGCTCCAATTTGGATAAAATGGTACAAGTTATTGGTGGATCGATCGGATTAAAATAAGGAATATTTTGATGTCTCAAAGGCTTAAAAGTGTCCAAGTAGGGGGAAACTGCAATGGTCAAAACCATTGAAATGCAATGACGTTGACCTTGTGGTGCCCCTTTGGTTCCTTCGGTCTAAATTTTTTTGTAGAAGAGTGCTTGGTTTTTTATATATAGTCTATAATGGCGTGAAACATCTCATCATAGAATACATAAACAAAAGCTGAACGATTATAACCAATTGCCGGTTGAGCGGGACCACCAGTGTTCACTTTTTCGTTGGCTTGGAAGCGACCTTACGTATGGTGCCAATTGACACTCTTGGCAAGGGGCTCTCAGATCTCTTACACAGACTAACTAATGCGACCCTATAGCTGGCAATGTTCTATTCAACAAGCTCTAATCTGTTAATTTAAAGGAAGTTCGTCTATTCCTGACATTCCATAGCACTTTACACCTGTCTGTGAAAAATTACTGAATTTGAGAATAGTTGACATAATTTCGTTAGCCAAGCCCAACGTGGATGTCTTCACGAGTTGAATATTTAAACAATTACTGCTACAAATAAACTTTATTATCACGCAGCAATTTGGGAAAAATCAAGTATTAAATGGGCATCCTATAAACTAACCCGTGAGAATCTTAACTCTTACCATCACATGATTTTGCCTTCCGTGGAGTAGAGGCTTCACTAAAGCCGCTTTGCCCGATTTTATTTATTGCCGACACGCGAAACTCGTACTCTTCGTCTTCTTGTAGATCCTCAACCTGCAGTGTTTGTCTGTCTTCTTTAGCAGCTTTAACACCATCCTTGTGAAGTATCTCCCATGTTTCTGAAGGTTGCTAACTTCTTTTCAAAAACTATATAGCGAAGGACGGGCACATCGGTATGTGATTTTGCATTTTTACCAAGTTTCTAATCATATTATTATACTATGGACTGGTACACTTCAGGTTGGCCTGGATTGGTTGGATATCTGTTTTCATAGATGGTAGACACATTTTTATTACTTTGTCATTTGAGATGATACAAATAGTCAACATTGATTACGCCAGCCGTAGCAGCAGCTCTGCAGCAAAACAATCACAGTCCGCGCCACGTTGATTGACAAACCGTACATACACGCAATGGTCGCTAATTCTTTGTCCCTGGCTATAAAAGCTTCATCAAATAATTACCTTTGTCATCATAATAAAATTCACAAAAAGCAAAAAAGTAGAAAAATTAAAAAAATATTACCATTAATAACTACTATGACTGTTAGAATGACCACAAGAACAGACCCCACGCAATACCCGACGTCCAACTACCCAATTTGCATGAAATCTCTTGTCCATGGTGGAAAACAAAGACATTAAATATCAATTGTATATTTAACATCAAGGGAAATTCAATTACGGGCCGACAAGTATTGTAGTCAAACAAAGTGAGTCGCTTACCCCACGGCATGGCTACTTAATGCGTAGGGTTTATCATCGGCATCAGTTAATTGTTTCAATTAAAGAGAGCTTCAAATCAAATCAACGAGTCAGCCGACGGCTCACGGTGGCGGCCCGCAACAGTTGGGCCGGTCATATTAACCATGTAATAATAAGGGATGGACTTAAGGGATGGCGCTTAATAATAAATACCTGGAATTGGGACATCGTTCTATTTTCGCTTATACGTGTGGTATTATTATTATTCTATGCGATTATTGATTTTTTGCATTATTTAAATACTTATCATGTAATCTGTACGTACCATATCGTGGTTTGATAACAGTCAGTTTTGATTTGAAGGATCCCCTGAATAGACCAGGCCCTGCTTTGTTACATGCTTGCACACGAAATTTGTATTTACATCCTTTTACAAGACCTTCTATTTTGCGGGTCATCTCGCACGACCAGTCAGAGGTTTCAAATTTCCAGTTGGACGACTTTTCCTTCTTTTCTATGTTATATTTCGTGATTGGCTTCCCACCATCGGATGCAGGTGCGGCCCATGTGATAACTGCGTACGTTGAATCAACTTCTTTTATTTTAGGCATTCCTGGTGCTCCTGGAACATCTGTTTATTTCCAGTGATTTACAACAAAAGCAGTAACATCAATTATAGAATCATGAATAAATGGGTACTTATGTCATTCGCTGGAAAGTGTGCACAATAAGGTTTATTACAATTTCAATAGAATATGGCAAGGTTTTAAATCGATAGCAATTGTGTGTCGATGCATTCATCGGTACTTTCACCAAGTAATTTTTTATGATAAAAAAATCGAATATTTCTTTCCTTCTTTGGTATTTGAGAATGTCCTTAGGTATTTATTTATCCCTTAGCCGGACTTGGGGGTACTTCTAGCCCAGATTCGCTTCAGCGGTTCCATTGTTTTAGCGCAGTGAAGGTGAATCATTGCTGAAAGCTAGCGAGACATAGCAATTCTGGCCGGAGCCTGCTCTAGATTTGTACACATAATGTCTCGCCTCGAGGCTGTTTTTCAATGAAACTGCAACCCGATATCTGCTGGTCTGCCCACACAAGTTTTCCGACAGAGGTTAGTACTTGCCCAATCTGTATATCGCGAAAATGTGCGTAGCCCAGGAAATTGGCCTAGCACTGGGTCCCGGTAAAGGATTTAAATATAAATTTTCCCCTTTTAATAATGTACTGGGTACTGGGCTTAACCACAGTGAAATGAAGAAGAAAGAAGAAACCAACAGGGGTTATCACCCGCCTATCCTGCGGTACTGTTATACTCACCATAGTATCTTTTAGCCAGTGTTTGTTCACTTTGTTCACTGAAAGGTCCCTGGCCAGCCTTGTTGACAGCTGCTACTCGAAACTCATATGTTTTCCTTCTTGGAGACCATCTATCGTCGTCGTCCTGTTGTTTGTGTTTTGTAAGTATGTTCACTAACTTTCACCCACTCTGCGGAGTCTTGTGCTTTCATTTCGATAATGTACTTAGTAATCTCCGCTCGTCCGTCAGAAGACGGTGCTTCCCAAGTTATTTTCATTTCCATAGAATCAACCTCTTCTATTTCTGGCCGTCCTGGAGCGTCAGGGAGTTCTTGAAAGATTACAATAAAATACTTATCTGTGCTATGTGGTTTATATGCGAACTATACAATTGCTTAGTATAGTTCTTCTACGTTTCCTTTTTTTCTCTTTATCAAGTTATTTCATCAATTTTCAAATAATTCTAAACTTAATGAACGTAGACGATGACTTCGTCGTTTTAATAACAATGACTTTGTGGCGGGTGCTCTCGAAACGTTTGATACGAGATTGTAATACATTATATAAACGAATCATACAAACATCTTAATAGTAACTTCCTTCCTATTGTTTGTATATTTTTAATAAAGTTTAATCATTAAAATTGGGCAATAATGATGCCAACCGCTTATTTACCCTTTCCGCCATTTTGTGGCGACTGCAAAAAAATCGCCCGATGGATCAACATTTCGAGTTCCGTTAAACGTATTATTTGAACTTTACTAAGTTTTCGTTTTCAAACCACCTTTTTAACCTTACCGTAGGGAGGCTTTGCTACGATTGGGTCGGAAGCCTCGCTAAATTGACCTTGGCCTTTTTCGTTAACGGCCGCCACACGAAACTCATACGTCATTCCTTTGACTAATCCTTCTACTTTGCATCTTTCATCCTTAACATCGTCGTATGCCTTTGTCCACTCGTCATTGTCGTTGTCCTTTTTCTCGATGATATATTGGGTTATTTCAGAACCCCCGTCTGAGGAAGGGCTTGACCATATAACGGTCATGTGATCTCCGTTGACATCGGTTGCATGCGGTTTGCCAGGTGGTTCGGGCGGAACTGTAAATTAGTCATTAATAATATTACAATAGAGATTTCACACCTCTAAGGCCCACGTGCACCAATTCGGGGTAAATAGCCTACCTCGCCAGTTATTACTCGCCAACTTACAGGTAAGTTACTAGCGTCCTTAATCGAAGTGCGGAGTAGTAACCTCCCAAGTAAGTACAATGTGAGTCAATAAAAATCTTACATTCAGAATAAAAAATAATAAAAATAGTTAAGAAATATTTTGCTCAAATGTTTGCTTTGGTTATTAAGAGGGATAAACAGGCTTTCATAAAACGTTTATTTCGTGTCATTTGTACTTTGGAGGAAGAAGTTATGCGTATTTTTCTAAGAGACTTAAAAATCCTGTTTGGCCGATTTTGAGCCAAACGAATCGTTTACATCATAGTAACATGGTCTTCAGCAGTGAGTTGAATAAAACATTTAACACCAAAGTATTGTTAAACAATAGAAGGTGGGAGAATAGTTAAAGGATTATAAAAATAATATCCCGGAGATTACAAAAGAAATGCTGAGTAAAAATGTTAAATTTTCCAAATAAAGTCAAGATAGCTGTGTAAGACCACAGCTTACTTTGGTTCAGCAAGATTTCATGGTTTTAACCTACAACGAAACTTGGGAGCCAAAGTGTAATTTTAGAAGGTTTTGTATTCCGTTTGAAAAAAAGAGTGCGATATTTAATTTTTAAGTTTTAATTCCAATTTATTTACAGAAAAATTCAGCTTCAGTTCTTCTCGCAATTTATGGACGCTGAGTATACTGTATTTGTGCAAAATAATTACCTAGAGATGGAAAAAAACTCTGAGTGCCATTTGGTTTCATGACTGAGACATTGATTTTCAATAACTGACTCTCTATATTGACAATGGTAATTTAATTTGGTTGAAGATATTTTACTTATAATTATTTTACCCATAGACCGTTTTATTCAAGCTGATATGTTTTTTGGTTGAGAAGAAATCGCTACCATCTGAAATTGCATATGTGGAAATTGTCTTTGCTATAATATGTTATTGTAACGTCTGTTGTCCAGTCCTCCTCCGTAGTGTTGGCTAAAAACGGCAACAGAAGTTTAGGTTCCTCCGCAAAATTGACATAACTTTCGGAACCCAAAGTCCGAAGACACCAAATAAAAATCGTCTGATAGCCTGTTTTATCCGGTAAATAACCAAAGCAAACACTCACAAAAATAACGTTTAACCTTTGAAGAAAAAATCTTTCCTGAATGTAGGGTTTTAATATTGACTCACACTGTACTGACGGATAGCTTACTTCACTGGTAAATTAACATCATCATCATCATCCCCCAAAAAAATTCAAGTTACGGAAATGAACAAGAACAGATGTGTCTTTCAGGTTCAGTAGTCATGGATGGGGTTTTTAGAATTGGAACACCAAGCCACGTGGAATATAAACCAGCTGCCATCATTTGCGTAATGAGATTTTTCTAAGGTTTCAAACCTTTCCTTTTACATGAAGAAACTTATCCCAGAGATTTCGTTATAATATTTGGAGGCAACTTATGTGCAAGGATATTCCAATATCAATTAAAAGCAAAAATGATTTAGGTTGAACATTGGTTGCACACCGAGGAAATTTTGTTGCAGCACTATAATCTGATAAAAAGAAGGCATCAAGACGACGATACCCTTCGTGGCGTGAATGCGTTAAGGTAAAGTGGTACTAGAAAATTCCCAGCATGTTATTTTGAAGTTCGAGGTCCATGTGTTTTATTATTATTTTATTTTATTTTTTGAGTTTGTTTTAAGCAGCGACTAAATACTATTAAACAGTATTCGAGGTTACATTTTGCTTTTAATTCTTTAATTTCTTGGATGGATTAGGTTGTATGTTTAAAGTTAATGCTATACGAATAGAATCACAATTCTCCACCAAAATGCTCATCTGATTTGTAAAGAATTATGATGATCAAATTTTTAATATGTTGATGGCGAAGATTAATGCAGCAATTGGCATTGATTGTAATTTCTTTACTTCAATTGCACCTACAAATCAACCAAAAAAACATATTGTTTTTAGGCACATTTAAGGTCTTAAAGTCGACTCAGAGATTTCGAAATTATTATTTTTTTGTGGAATAATGAAAAATAGTCAACTAGAACTAAAGATAGTACCCTAAAATGCCACAATTCCGAAATTTGAGGTGAATAGGATTTTTCGTTTTGATGCACAGTAAAACCATTTATGTGTAGATATACGCCCATAGGATACTGTGTATAACAAAAATTCCGGATCCGGAATTGTTATACAAAGTTGGGATTTTCTATATGAAGGAAAAATCAATTTAAGCTAGCAATTTACACAATGAGTAGATAGGACAAGCATTATGTAACATGACAAAAAATCACACGGATTTTTGGAATTGGGGCGCCCTCCCTCAGGAAATCTCTGATCCAGCCTTTAACACAAAAAATCGCGACTTACTTGGCAGTTACACTGACCTCTACACAGGGATGCGGGATGCGCACCGTTTGAATAGTAGCGATGAAAACCACACAGGAGTTGAATTTGCCTTCTTAAAATGGCTTCACTTTGTCCAAGTTAAAGGAAATTGTGTATAACAATAGACTCTGTGTGAAATGTGCAACAGCAGGGGTATGCATTGTTTCCGCCACATTGAGAAGGGCAAAAAACAACTTACTCTTGTTTCAATCGGCGCCAGAACCTGCATCCATGTGTAGAGGTCAGTGGGCAGTTACGGTACTCTTGCCCAGAAATGAGTAATGCGGATAAGAAAACAATAGGATGCGGGTAAGTTACCATTTTGTAAAGTTACCCGATTTGGTTGCATGGCAAAATAGACAGAGCCGCAGGTGGACGTCTCAACTCACTACACCAAGAAGCTTAATCGTTCATTAGGCCAATTTGCTTGCAGGGTTTAGGCTATTGCTAAATTTGTGACAGTCAGCCACATCTCTAAGTTTATCTCTAAAGAGCTACGTTTTGCCTATCGCTGCACTTTTTAGCTAGATATCATTTTAGGATTCTGCATAAAAGTAGCATATGGCTGTGTACATATAACTCTGCAAGAAAAGGGTGCCCGTGTGTTCTGAACTATGCAAATAGTCCGCGCTGGGGTGTTTTGGTCGTGTGCCGATTTCTAACCGCTCCTAGGAAGCGGTCATTATTTATGTCAAGGGGGTGGAGGTTTTCAACTTTTTTCGGCGAAAAAATCTCGTTCTCCTTTCGCTTCCATTCAAATATTTCACACCCCCACCCTTTTATGAAATTCCTCTGTTTAAAAGTTCATGTTCTCTCCCTTTCTCCTTGTTGACAATTTTCATGTTCCCCCTCTCGCTTACATGTTTCCCCTTCAACTCCTCCATTCCTCCCTGGGGTAAATAATGACTGCTTCTTTTATATTGAAAATTTGTAACATATTCCATACCTCAAAGCGCAAGGTCAGAGGGTTGGCAAGGTGCCGATGTACTTCGCCGGTTCCACCTGGTTTTGAAGCCGTTCCTAACATTATTGATGTAATGTTGACACTCCATAATTAAAAAAATGAGACCGCCTGGACTATGGCTATATGGGAGTAGAATTCATTTCTATATTCATCCCAGCCTTGAGGACCCCGGCATAGTGGCATAGCGTGCACAGGAATTGTTTTTGAGGGGGGCTGGACTAAAGATGTTCGAACCATTGAGAGCGCAGCGAGCGGAGCGACTAACGGGTGGGGTCCAGGGGGCAGATCCCCATGAAGCTCCTGAGGTTTTAGGGTTTTAAAGAACTGAAAAAGCTTCCGTTGCGTTACTTATTCCAACCTTTTGATCCGCATTTGCATGAAAAAAATCAATGTACCATAAAATCATCCATTTGTTCACTACTCCCTTCTCTTTTCCTCTTCTTTTTCTATTCTTTTCTTCTTTTTTCTCCTTCTTTTCTCTTTTCTTTCTCTTCCTCTTTCTTCCTTCCTCTTTTTTCTGCGAATTTTGAGGGGGGCTTTAGCCCCCAAAGCCCCCCGGTACGCCAGTGATGCGTGTTATATAATAAATGACATTCTTTATTGTTATTTCTATGTGAGGGAAAGATTATTATAGTATGGGCTGCTACCAACCGCCAAAATGGGGGGATATGATTCACACCTGGTAAATGAGGCATTTTAGGTTTCAAATATTAACAATATTCGTATTTAATCAGTTCCACTACAATACGATAATCATACCTGGCTCCTCTTCTTCAAGGTTTTTCAAGTCATCAACCTGTAATAATATTATGTGAAAAAGAGTGTTTTGCTGATACAAATTAGTTGTGTGCATGTCCTAAAATCGAAAATAACCTTCAAAGCATTTTATTTTCTTAAAAATTTGATACGTTTTATTAATCACCAATTAGAATGAGAGTCTGGGAACTCTTATTTTACATGTATATAAAAAAAAGCAAATTACGTCTCGCCAGTATGGTATTTCCACGACCGATAGCTTTGTGTTCAAGTAAGTTTGGATCACTATAATGGTTATTACCTTAGTGCTGAAGATGTCCGGTTCGATCCTGGCATGGCTACTCGCTTGAATTTAATCGGGTACTAAATTCTGGCATTTAAAATTGTAAAAACAATTATTAACAATTAGATCGGTCTTCTCCTGGTTAGGCAAAGGACTTTGGCAAAGGAACCATTTTGTACTGCCCTGTCCTTGGAAAAGCACGTTAAGTCATTGGTCCATGTACTGAGAATCATACCTGTACACGAATATCACAGTCAGCTTAAAACTAGTGGCGTAATCCCCAAATCTGGCATATCCAGAATGGACCCCCAAAAAATTCCCATTAGTAGAGGGTATTGGACATCATATTATTATTATGTTTCTTCCTCCCTGTGTTTTTACTTGTACAGACCGTTTCGGACAAATTATCCCCTCATTAGAGTAGAGCCATTTGTTTTTGCTTTGATATTTATGGAATGGGATGACCTTATGTGCATGATTCTAGCAGAATCTATGACGAAGCTTTGAGTGAGACATTACCCTCCCTCCCACCCTCCCTCCTCCCTCCCTCCCTCCCTCCCTCAACAATTGCACGATTCTGCCTATCAAACAGACTAACATCGCGCCCATACTCATTTCATCATTTCAATGATTATTGTCCGAATTTTCATATTAGACACCCACAGGACATTCCCTTCTCCTGGATTGAGTAGCAATCCGATATTTCGTTCCCTGGCAACTTGTCCACTTACCACACCAGCAAACTACTTCATTGAGTACGCAGCGCTTCTGGTGCTGCCAGTTCGGCTTCTGCCGTCAGTGAATTTAGATTTTGGTCATTTCTTCGCCTCCAGTTCTTCAATCTTTGTTATTCTGTTCATTCTTCTGTGGCTCGTAATCAATCCTAAATCCTAAAAACAATGATGCGAGATTTAAAGAGGTATTATGACAAGCCAATTATTGTCCGATTTTGCTTTTAAAATCAGAAAAAAAGAAAGACAAAACATAAAAAAATAACTAAAGTAAGCCCAAAACCATATTACAACAACCTTGTATTTACTTCGAGTTCGAGACCACAATGTCCATTGCCTTATATTAATAATATTAATAAATACTAGTTCTTGAATTTCATTGTGGATGTGATTTACACATTTTTGATACTCTCTTATTCTAGATTGGTTAAATTGACACAAAAATTGTCAAATTTGACACGGAAAATTAGTTCGGCCGGGAAACCACAAATTATTGGTCAAAACAGACACGGAAAAATGTGCAAATGAAATGACACAGAAAAAAGTTAGAAAACTCACGTCACAATCCGAATCAAAAAATAAAAAAATTGTGTTAAAAAAGAATCGGAATAAACCAACCATCAGTATCAAACTGAATAATTTCCAAGTCAAATTGAATAGATTTTTTTATGTCAAATTTTAACCATTGGGAGGTTCAAAATCAATCGGGAAATTTGACACCAAAAAAGAAAATATACACAATGCAAATTTGGGAAGTGTGTATCATTTTTATTCATGAACTAGTGAATGCAAAACAGTGAATGGAACACAGTATATGTATTGTGCATAAAAACATGAGAATGCAGCTGCATTGCTTGCACTAAACAAGTGCCATAAGTTTTTCCGTCAAACATATGAGCGCGTGGTGTTCGCCATCTTAGATCCCATGACAATTATACAGTCTGGTGGCCAATCATGATCGCAAAGCTTTGGATTACATTGGACAACCAATCACATCGCTGCTGTTTGATTGATTCGGAAGTTTGTTACAGATTTCTGATTTAATTTTCCGATTCGGAAACAGACACTTTTCCACCTCAATAACGACCAATAAATTGGTCACTCACTCTGAACACAACAATTCAGTCCAAAGTAAAAAAATGACACGGGAATTTGACAAATTTCAATTACAGAGTGTACGATTTAATTACGGGATATTCCCTACGTGTAATATTACACATAACTAGTCTAGTGTGTCCAGACTATAATCCTCATTAAGTCTCAAACCCTTTACCGGACCCCCTGCTAGCAATTTCTGGGCCCTCGCAACCAAGGATTTAGCGATTACAGATTGGCAATTACTGTGACCTCCGTCGGCAACTTGTGTGGGCAGACCAGCTGATTATCGGTTTGCAAGTTTGAAAAACGGTCTCAAGGCGAGATCTTATGTCTATAATCTAGAACAGGCTCCTGCCAGAATTGGCTATGTCTCGCTAACTTTCATCAATGGTTCACCTTTACTGGCGCTAAAACAATAGCAAATCTGGCTAGAAGTAGCCCAAGTCCGGCTAAGTGTTAAGCCTATAACTAGGTTCATGCATATTACAGGGAGGAATGCCATTACAAAATATGCTTCCAAGCGCTCAACACACTGCAAACCCCAGACTATCAAACTATTGTTACATGTTGTTCCCCTAAAAATATACAAAGATCACTTGGTATTGTATTTTAGTAATTATTTTATCTTAAGTGACACTGGCCCTCAGATTTAATAAAATTGATATGGTTGGTTGTAACCCTCACTTGCAATGATTCAAACCCAAATCAGCGCCCTATTCTAAGAAATGACTCCCTAGTCATTTTATTCAGCCGACGACGGAAATGGCTTTAATAAAGAAGCACATGCCGAAGTTGATTCACACACGGCCTGCACCCTGTCGTGATCGGTCTTTAACCTTTGTGGTTTTAAAATTCAATGAGTACAATTCTATGATATTCATGTAATAGACATCTTTGTTGATTAACGTTTACAGTAAACGTAAAAGTTAGCCTACATTACCTGGATGTCTTTTAGCCATTTATTAATGCCCTATCTGTTTTTTTGTTTTGGTGGGTGCGTGGGGGGCATGTTATTGTTATGTAAAATATATCTGTATTCTCCCATGGCCTACCATCATTTTGTGAGCAAATTGAAGAAATCATATTTTGGGCTGCTTTCATTACCTTCTTTATGTTAAAACTTTATATTAATATGGCAAAGGTCGTGCTTAGGGCGTTTGTTTGATTTGTTCACTTTAGTTTTTCATTATGTAATATTTACAATTACTGCATTGAGAAACTTATAACAAATAAAAAGGCAAAGGCCATAATTAGATTTCCCCTTTGCACCTATGCATATCATGTTTATTCCGTTACGGAATAAAGCATATAGTATATATTGGTCGAAGGAATGTATTGTAATTTTGCTAATAAAAAGGACACATGTGTTCCCACTTCCCATGGAATTTAATGGCTGGACCATCTGAAAGCTTCTGTCTGTTTTTAAATGCCGAATAGCATTCGGGCAATCCTTAAAAAGCTCCTTTCGTTTAAGAACCTCTCGCTGTGCAACCTCCAGAGAATCCGAAGCCTCTTTAAGTAACTTCGAGCTGTCGGTAAAATATCTTTGCTATTCATCTCATCAAGTGCGAAGAGATCGGTAACCATTTCTATGACCTCGGGTGTCTTGACATGTTTTCGTCATCTCATTGGTGCCGTCTTAAATTGTTGTCTGATGTCTACAATCGTGATTTTAAGAAAAGAAAGAAACCGGCACAAAATTATGTTTTGTTGTGTTTTTATCATAATCTTCATTACGGAGATACAGAATATCAAGGAGAAAGAAGAAAGGAAAGTAGAATGATTGGGAAGTGGAAGACGTAAGATGATGAACAACAAAGAAAATGAATAAAGATTTAGAGCAGATCATGGTGGGAGTTTCCGTAACTGGCCCATCTGACCAACACTATGAATTCCGAAAAACCCTTCAACGGAATAAGCACATATTTATTCTGTTAAGGTTTCTGAAGTCAATAAGGGTGTCAGAGGGTCAGGTAACGGAAACTCCCAATCATGGTGAAGAAACAACAAGAAAAGAGGATAATTGGATGTTTGCGTTGCTATGCCGTAATATACCTTTTAAGAACTTAATACGTGGCAACCTAATGTTTAACTAATAAACTATGCAACTTCGCTGCTTTGATAGAGTGTACTTTCAATGCATTAAGATATTATAACACGTATAAAGAAGTGTTAAATCGCCTATATTAAAGAAATTCTCGGCTACTGACATTTAATACAATTATAAATGACCCCTTTTCTACGTAATTATTACGCTTTCAAACTACCACTTTTCCTTTCTAGAAGCTGGACGATACAATCGGCTACTCTGGCTGAAAATAAATAGAGTTACCGTATAGGGTGGTTAAATCGCTTCTCCGTGTCTGGTTTCATCTAAGTGGTAAATATGAATGAATCAAGGATGTGTCAAACCAAACCACGCCACTTTAATGCCATCAACACACAATTGACATTTTGAATCTCTTAGCAGAATCTATCTACTTATTTTCTTTGTGTCAGGTGACAGAGACATCACATCGCTATAACTCGCCAAAAGTTGTTATGTACCAAATCCAGAGATATGCTGATCAAATATTTTGCTGAAGTCATAATACGCAGTAGATACATGCCGTGGAGAGAATATAGAATATATTGGATTGCCGTATAATGGAGTAAGAGCGTAAATTATTTCCACTCCGGTAACCAGTAACACCTTTCAAGAATCCCGTTTCAGATGATGGAAGCGCTACTACTGCAACGTTCGCCCTCATATCGTGTTTCCTTTACCAGTACTGTTGTTGAACTCACTGAAAAATATAATAGTTTTTTATCGTTGTACTTGTCACTTTTGCGATCCAGCAACTCAGGGATGTGCCAACAATACTGAAATGCGTTAAGGACCTCCTGGGTGCCTCCTCGGTGACACACGGGAGGCACTGACCTAGAAGTGCCGGTTACGGGTATGTGTAGTGGTCAAAACCCCTGACCTCCAGTTCAAGTATGCCTTCAGTTCTTACGACCCCTACTTTAACCAACACAACCACAATTTTCCCCCTCCAGAACCACAAAAGTCACAAATGCTTCAACTCCATGGCAAAATTTTAGGAAATTTTGCCAGTTCTTCAGTGGTATAACCTTAGTTGGCCCACAATGTTGTGTTCCCAATTTCATAAAATTGGTAACACAATCAGTTCTGAATAACCTACTTTCACCAAACTTTCAGTTCCTCAATGAATTTGTCCAATAAACTAATCGAAACAACGCCAACTCAGTCAGCTTGTTATGATTAACGTAACAACTTGAGACGCTCGATCGTACATGTAAAAATGTTGGTAATTTTAAAGCACATTGCTGAATTGCAAGCAAGTTAAAGGCGCGAATGTGAGATAGATACACAGAGGAAAAGGTCAGGGAAGAAACATGAGTTACCAAAGCAGTGGAAGATTTATGATCATCACACGTCACATATATTTAAATCTTACTAAATGTGATGTCGTGGACCACAAAGTATACTGTGAAACTTATACGCGATTGTCAGCAAGGCTACATTGTGTTTTCAATAACTTTATCAAGACTACAAAAGAGTCAAGATGTGTTGCCAATTTGCTTTAGTAAGCAAATATAATCATTCACAATATTTAATTACTAATACTTGTCTCTTCCAGTTAAAGACCGTTGTATATTATAGACCGGCGTACACATAGTCGGGCTACAACGGTTATAGACTATGGAGCGTAACCAAATAACCAGCGCAAATCCGAGTTCCCCTTCACAGGGAATAAGACAAAACCCGTGTAAAATTATTGATAAATTATTAACCATGAATAACCGTCTTTTGCCCCCCTAAATAAAACTTGCACATTTTCTTACAATGAATAAATGTCACATCAATTTCTCTTTCATAATATCATGACCATGGATATGGTATAGACTTCAGCAAACCTTAACAAGATATTACAGGGCCCGGTATGCGTGAGCCATTTTTATGCCCGGTGTTATCACCTCCACGATTCGGTTGAGTACCAAAATACCCGTCCTCTTTCACAATACTAACCAGTTACATTATGATAACAGGTCGTTGACCCTAAGTTTTCTTCTGAAAGCGCGTAAATGAAGCTAATGTGAATACAAATGAGTTAAGCAATAAGTTAACGATTTTATTCTGCAACAAAGTTTTAGAATCAAAGCTTGCCCAGCAACATTCTGGCATGATGTTTTGTTAATGTCTTTCTTCCTTTTCGAATAACATGATGAAAACAGGACCACGTTAGTTGAACACGCACTATAGAAGCTCAAGATTTATTTATTTTGCGAATGAGATAAGTATTTTGCGCTTACGTCACTTAAAAAAGACTCGTTTAAAATATGAGAGGTGTGACACGTAAAGTCTTTCAACTGCGAGAAAATATACAATGGTCCCTGCAAAGGGATCTGAAGTGTTTTTCCTACAACCGCTCTACCCGCCAGGCGTACCCAGCTTTTTTTCAGGGGGGGGGGGGGCAAAGGGGGGCACATATATTTTAGGGGCAAGCATATATTAAAATATTTCCTATGTAAAATCACTAATTTCAGGGGGGCAAGAGGGGGCAATCTTCCCCACGGGGGTGGGGGATCTTCCCCCCTCTGGCTACGCTACTGCATACCGAGCCGGTAATTAAATAATCTTTAGCTCCATAGTTTGCTTGACGTCCCTAGGGTATCTATTGGTCACTGATATTGGGGAAAATGTAAAAAACTGACATTTTATTCATTTCCAAGAAATTGCAGTTATTTGCGCAACTACGGTTATATTATTTTATTATTTATTTGATTTACACTTGGTTTCCCCCAGCCCCTCGATTGGGACCACCAAAAACAACACGCATATAAGTACAATGCCCCAGCCTATGAAGAATAGGGTACTCCATTCAGTTGACTCTTCAGCAACATTAGTTTCACGCTTTAATTCCGTTGTCGTCTAATGAGCCCGGACTGTGGCTCTCGGCGAATAATCACACAGGTGTCCCGAACTGCGAGTCTCCTAGTGATGTTGTTACACTGTTATTCCGAAGCCATCGATTCGAAGGTCGCTATTCCGAAGCCGTGCTATTCCGAAAATTAATAAGGCGTTTATTCCGAAGGTCCGCTATCCCGAAATTTAAATAAGGCCCTTTATTCCTAATATTGAATAAGGGTCCTCTATTCCGAAGAGTGAATAAGGCCGCTATTCCGAATATTGATTAGGGTCCGCTATTCCGAAAATTAAAATAAGGTCCGCTTTCGAAAGCTAAATAAGGTCCGCAATTCCGAATTTTAGATAAGGCCCTTCTATATCCCGATACTGAATAGGGTCCGCTATTCCGAAGGTTGAATAAGACCCGCCATTCCGAATATTGGATCAGTTCGCTATCCGAAATTAATAAGGTCCGCTATTCCGAAAGCTAAATAAGGTTGGCTATTCCGATATGATTTTAAAAAAGAATACAGAAGGCAAAAAAGAAAAAGAGACAGAGAGGGACAGAGAGGGAGGGAGATCTTTATTTTTGCGGCAGTTGATCTTTTTTTAATTTGTTTGAAGTCTCAAACTTTTAATGTACAGAGTGTAATAGATAAAGTATGAGAAGCACATCGTTATTAAAAATAAATGGTGGTTTTTGATAAGGTCTGGTGGGCCTGTTATACTCTGGACCTATCAAAACTCCATTATTTTCATACACGGTGTGTTTTTGAATCTTTATCTTATATATACGGGTCGTGCCAAGAACCCAAAACCGATTTTATAGAATTATTTGAGTAAAATTGATGAATATATTTTGGTTTTTTAAAATATCTGCAGCAAGCGTTAGGTTTTTCTTACTAAAAACCACACCAATTTGTGCGTTATGTATCACTTGTGCCAGGAGTCTAACAACCAAGGTTCCCTAGTCGATAATAAGGTTTACTCTTCTGGAGACATAATCTTATTGTTGAGTAAATCTGATCTGATTTAGAAATGGCCCCATCAGTTGAGAAGATATCCTATTGACTGGTTAAGCCGTGGTCCTATGGTTATTTAGTGGCAGGTTTGGATATTTTAATACCAAACTTAAGTAGGTACCGTTCAAATACGCTTTTTTTACACAGATATCTGAAGCCCCGAATTCTGACACCACGAATTAAGATCTTGAAACAGAGTAATCCGCGGTGCACTACCGTGTTTGATCACCCTCAGGTTAGTTGCTTAAGAATTTTTTAGCTAAGAAGATATCTATCTTAGGCAATTCTTTCAATAGGCTATGTCTTACTCCCCCCTAATTATCCCCTTAGGCTACGGTGAAGTGTTTCTATTTTTTAGGGACACGTGAAATTCTTTGCACTTATTATCTAATTAATAATACAAGTAAAATTTTTTTTTATGGATTTTTTTTCCCCATTGGCCTCTGAATAATTGAAACCAAAACGCCCTTAAGTATGTCATAGGAAGAAAACGACTGATTTCAAACCTAATTATCTCCCTTAAGCTACAGTGAAGTGTTTCTATTTTCTTTGTAGGAAGAGTACGGGTACTGGAGATGGATTTTTTTCCCACTTGGCCTATGAATAATTGAAACCAAAAACTCCCATAATTAGGAAGAAAACGACAGATTTCACACCTAATTATCTCCCTTAAGGTGGAATTACCCCTTCAGAGGGCTAACAATAAAAACTACATATTGAACTGAGGAAGAAATTACCTTTCTATTGCTTTTTGTTTGACGACAATCGGAGCTTCCGTTCAAAGTTATGATCGAAAAGGTAACTTCGCAAACTGAAATCTCTAATCATATTTCTTATTTTATTGTTTTCTCAAGCTGCGATATTTAATTTTTTCAAGTTAAAAAATTCATATCTCAAAAGTAAATAAGCTTTTGATCTCTAGTTTCCCCAATTATTTGTGAAAATTGAAGCACTTATTTTCTAACCAATAATAGACATAAAATAGCATTTCTAAAATATACTAAAACTTGAAAAACAGTGTTTCTAGACTAAATTCATCATCATCATCATCATCAATCGGCTGCGGAGCAGGCGACTACAAGTTTTCTCCAAGCACTGCGATCGTTTTTGCCAATGCAGTGACGTTTGCTGGCTGTAAATAATGGTCAACGTCCCCTAGAAGGTTCTGGATGTAGGATACATAGCTTTTCCTCTGGCGCCCAGGTCTCCTCTTGCCATGTCTTGGTTCGAAGAGAGCATATCGTCTACATGGCTCATCTTCTGGCATTCGGAGAATGTAGCCAAGGAACCGTAGTTGGTGTTGCCTTACAGTGTAGATGAGAGGCTGGGTGTTGGTCATAAGATGGATTTGTGCATTACTTACACAGTCAAGACGTTTGATGTTCAGCATTATTCTGTAGCATGATGTTGCAAATGCATTTATTTTGTTCTCCATGTCAGCAGATAGTATCCATGAATCACATCCATACAGGAGTACAGTCACACAGGAGGAGTTGAAAATCTTAACTTTGGTGGCAATTGAGATGGATGAGCTTTTCAGATCTTTTCAAGCTTCCAGAAAGCAGTCCATGCAAGAGCTTTTCGCCTAGTTAAGTCACTGGCACTGGTGGCCATCATGGATCCAAGATACTTAAAGTTGGTCACATGTTTTATAGGCTGGTTGTAAACCTCCAGAGGTGCTTGGGCGTTGCAGTTGATGGTCATATATTCCAGTCTTTGATTACAACACTGATGCTGAGGCCCAATTGTTCTGCAACCGCAGCTGTTCTAGTGAGTTGAGCCTGTGCATTTGGTATTGATGACTCAAGCAAGGCAATATCATCTGCAAAATCCAAATCATTTAATGCAACCGCTGGGTTGTCTCATTTTCCTTGACTGACGAGGATGTGTGACTACAACATTAGATTAAATTGCCGATATCTTTAAAGTGAATTTTACCGATTTCTATCATCCTCGTAGCAAGGATTCTCAAAAACGATTTTTTATATTAGAGATGGGATAAAAAGCTAATTAAAACATACTATTGAACTACGCATTGAACTAGCATAATGCCACTAGCCCTATTGGAACTTGGTTTAAGGGGGGTCATTGGTCAGAAAGGAAAAATAATTATTTTTGCTTAACGGGTGCACCAAAGATCCCCCTTAAATCAAGTTCTCCTGGGGCTAGTGGCATTATTCTAGTGCATGCATAGTCCAATAAGTAGGTTTTTAATTGCTTTTTATCCCATCTCTCTAGGATCAATAGTTTTTGAGAAATCCTTGTTACAAGGATGACATGTCCTTAAAATTCACTTTCGAGATATTGGCAATTTAGTCTAGAAACACTGTTTTTTAAAGTTTAGTACTTTTAGAGAAATGCTATTTTACTTTATCAATTAGATAATGATGCTTCAATTTTCCACAAATACTTGGGAAACGAGAGATCAAAGTTTTATTTACCTTTTGAGATGATTTTTTTAGTGAAAAATTACATATCGCAGCTTGAGAAAACAATAAATCCTAGGAAATATTATTAAGATGTCATTTGTGAAGTTACATTTTCGATCATAACTTTTTAAACGGAGCTCCGATTGTCGTCAAACAAAAAGCAATAGGAAGGTAATTTCTTCCTCCAGTTTCAATTTGTAGATTTTATTTTCAGCCCTCTGAAGGGTAATTCCACCTTAAGCTTTCTTAAAGTGTTTCTATTTAGTTGTAGAAAGAGTAACGGGAGTACTGGTAACTGGGGATTGATTGAACTCCAGCAACATTTTATTGGATTTTGCCCACTTGCCCTAGAATATTGGCAAACCAAAACCTGCCCTTAATTATTCATAGGAAGAAAAAACGCCTTATTTCAAACACCCATTTCACCCTCCTACGATGAAGTGTTTCTATTTCTTTGTGGGAAGAGTATTGGTGCTGGGATTGATTTTAAACCCAAAAAGCAAATTTTTTCAGGATTTTTTTCCCCTTGAACCCTATAATAATTAAACCAAAATCTACCTTAAATTATGTCATAGGAAAAAAAACGACTGATGTCAAACCTAATTACCCATCTCCCTTAAGCTACGACGCGGTAAGTGTTCTCTTTCTTGGTGGGAAGAGTGCGGGTACTGGGATTGATTTTGAACCCAAAGCAAATTTTTATGGATTTTTTCATATGCCTATGAATATTGAAACCACAAAAAACATCCCTTAATTATGTCATAGGAGACCACGCGACATTTCAAACAATTAATCTCCTTAAGCTACGTGAAGTGTTTTTATTTTTTTTTTTTTTTGTGGGACAGGTACGGGTACTGGGGATTTGAACCTAAAAGCTATTTTATATGGATTTTTCCCACTTGGCCTATGAATAATTGAAACCAAAAACTCCCTTATGCCCATGATATACTTGCCGTCGCAGCGTGCGACTGTAAAATCGCTAGTGAAAAAGCGCTTGTAGCGTTTTGTCAATCGCTTCCAGCGTCAATGTCGCTGGGGGCGTTGGAGCGATTGAGTTGAATAGACCATTTGCACGATCCCCGAAATGCATCTCGTATTGTGCCCATTTCCATCCGGGAACTTGTACCAGCCTCAAGTATAGAAACAGTTCACCGAAGCTTAACCCTAAAAGGCCGGGGGCGGAATGTGGTATCTCACCTATTTGTTATTTTTTTCACGCCGAAACTACATGATTTTTTTCTTTGAAGCCTTGCGCTCGATTTAAGACCATTTTGATATAAACTTGGATCGATTCAGCCCCAATTTATTGGTCGAGCTATGAGTTGCAAAAATATTGGGAGAGACGCAGTCGAGCCCAATATTTTAAAACTCATAGCGAGGCCAATTAATATTGGGCGTAAATCATCCAATTTTATCATTATCATGTTTTGGATCCGATATTTTCACACACTTGGACTCCTCAAAACATGATAATGAACAAAATCGGACCTACGGTTATGACGCGGCGTTACATAATCGCGCACTGCGTGCGAAGAAAAGCTATTTTCCATTGAAATTACACGGAACAGCAGAAATCCAGTTTTTTGTGCTAAGGATACAGTTACACTATGTTTTATCTTATTGATTAGTGTAGTAAGAGCATGTGTGCGCCATACTTTGACACCACATTCAGGCCAAAAAAGTCCAACTTGTGACAAAAAAAAAAAAAATGCCGGAAAAAACATGAATTTTGCGATTTTTTTTAGATTTTTGCATTTTGCATGACGTAAGGTTTGACGTAACTGTGCGTCATACAAGTATGTTTGTACTTTTTTGATCAATGGGACTCGGGAGGGTCATAGGTAAAAAACATGAAGGATGAATCCATTAAGGGGACAGTGAAAGAAATATCGAATGCATCAGAACAATGAGGAACCAAGGGTGAGACTTGTGTTGACAGAAACTTGGATCACATTGAAGGAAGAAACTATGGGCATGGGTGGGATATGAAGAAATAATGAAAGATGCTAACTGTCCTTTATCCTGTGCAGAATCGTAGCGCACAAAGAACACTTTGTGTCTCTATGCTACAGTCCCTGCTTTGCTTGATATAATGCTTACGTAACCGGTAATAATTATAGTAAACTGGCATAATAGTGAAGAATATACATGGTCCTGCCTTTGTATATCTGAAGAGTCAAGTTGCTAACGGGAAAAGTTTGTTTGTAAACGACAGGGCCATGCCATCTTTACATTGTCTAAGTAATTATTGACACTGACATCTACCGTTATTAATGTAAATGCTATTTATTAAAATACCATCTAGAGCAAACACACAAAAAGTAGACCTTTTGAAATGGCCTATTCATATTATTCGCTATACCTCGTTAACGAAATTATGGACATTGAACGCGAAGTCGAGAATTCAAATTATATCTAAACCATTATGCTTCCAAATGCTAAATTAGCTTTCTTTGCACTTTCTTGTGCAGTGTATTCATTTTTGTCTGATTTACTTAGATGAGAGCCCGTGTTGCGTCAACGTATAAGCTCACGAATCCTAGACCCTTGCTATCATGAGTGCGAGCCCGACTGCATGCCAACGTGTCTGCGTCCCTTTACAAGATACAATCTTTCAAGTGCCTCGTCGATCCAAACGAAATTTGGGGCTAACTGTTAGGGGAATATCACGATATAGTGGATAGGTTTAAGCGCCTATCCACGCCCCCCTCGATGGAAACAAATGGTTCTGTTATATTCCAGTGGCAGTGCGAAATAAATGTGAAGGCTTTTTGACTTTGTGTAATGCGCTATATAAATACCTGGCCAACAATTAGCCATTCATTAATGCCCAGGTTCCTAGAAGACTTGGGACAGCCAGACGTACTCTTATCGAAACTGGATGTGATTACATGCACAGGCGTGATTCTCCATGTTCATGGGACCGACAGCTTAACGTCTCCGAAGGACGGGGTATTTTTATGGTTCGTTTGCCCAAGTCCAATTAAACCTCGAAAAATATTGTCATGAAACTTTACAGATGGTTATTTGGGATCAAAGTTATTCAATCAAAATGAAAACTTCAATTATAATTAAATCGGCTATGCCCCATCCCACTTTAAATTAATCTAACTACTTCGTAGAAATAATTGATAAACATAGCTACCATTAATGGTTGGTCTTAGAATCCCAGTGACAAATGACCCATGGTAGCGGGCTGTGGGAAGTACGCAGGTTCTGGTTCTAATTTTTGTTTCTAAATTGTTTAGGGATACCAAAAGGACAATCCATCCATTGCACATCTGTCGCCTACATTGCGCGATTCGTATTTTACGTCGCAGCGCGGATACTTCCACAAACGCTGTATCATTTTTTTTAATCTAATTCGAAACTATGAACTTTTTCTTTCACATATAGTAGATGCTGAAATCCAATGGTTTATAAACACAAGTTACACCTGGTCTACTGACTGTTTAGAGTGCGAAAGGTATGCCCATACTTACCGCATTCATAGCCTTATCACGCCTGATTGAGCGCGAATTTTAAAAGCACACACCCACGCCGGTGCTCACGCATATGCCGGGCAGTGCTTGTTCGTCTCCCGGCGTTACGTCACATGTCAACTCACCACCCTCTTAACCACCCTCTTAAAAGTGTCAGGTTTTTTGAGGTTAGGGTTCTGTGCCCCGGTAAATGGTAAAGAGAGTATTCCCAGAGCTTCACTGAAAAACTTCGAATTCAATAAGCCTTTTTGCAATTCTTACGGCGCATGTCCGACTTTTTGATCAACTGGAACGGTGTACTTCCGGTGCGCGGCCATCCCTGTACAACTTGAATGGAGGCCCCTTTATCGGTAAACATTTCATATAGAAGTCCCAGGCTTTAATGCAAATGAGGTATTACAATAATTGATTCCCTCATGCGTTGTATGATGTTGTGCAATAGTGCTTGACGAAATAAATGGCAATACCTCATTCGCATCCTTGGGATTTCTATATGAAACGTCTTCCCCTTCGTCATGTTCATGACCCGTTCATGAGTTGATTGCCTGCAAATGCACAGCTGCTAAGTCACTGTGATGGTGAAGAACCACTTGCAACTGAAGGTTGTGCCGGTGTCATGATCTACCGTGTCCGTGTGACTGAGTGTCCTACCACCCATTTGTCTATTGTGTTCTCCATTGAGTGCTGTATGCATCATTTGCTTCAGCACTGTACCCAAATGGCCTCGTCTACAAGGTTACGGTTTATTCCGTACATGTTGCTATGGTAGCTAGGACACTCTCTCAAGGGGGGCACTCAGTTTCTTTACACCGGTGTCATAAACTACAGGGTCCGTGTGATTGAGTGTCCTATACCACCGATCTGTCTATTATGTTCGCCACTGAGTGCTGTATGCATCATTTGTTTCAGCACTGTACCCAAATGGCCTCGTCTCCAAGGTTACGGTTTATTCCGTACATGTTGCTATAGTAAGCTAAGACACTCTCGGGGGGACACTCAGTTTCTTTCTAAACCGGGAAATTCTAGAAATGCTGGCATGGTTTACAGTTGCTCAAATTCGAGTTATTCGCTACAGTGGTCGTCTGCTTTGACCTGGCTAAATGCACTTTCCACTACATTTCCACTTGACTACCACCGACTGCACATACGATGTCTGAACTCGATACGCATTTACAGTCGAGCCATCATAACCTGCTTCGCTATCCATGTTCACGGCAGACTCTCGACTTCGAATAACACCTCTTCGGTATTCCAAGTTCGTAGTAAACCCCGTATTCAGATTTAAGATTCCCTTTTATTTACTCATCATTGGAGTCTTCGAATTCCTCTTCCCTGTACCGAAGTTCCTCTGCTAGATCATAACGCCCACATCTCGTGAGCGCCGAGCAAAGTTTCTTCTCCTTGTCATAAGATTTCGGCACCTGACTTCGCCAGGTGATCAGCATATCCAGGATCATCTGGTCCTGCTTGGTCGGGTTGTTACGTTTGATGCTCTGTAGTCGGCTTCTCTTAATTCCTAGATACATGGCAAGGGACTCCCATTCGTTGCCCAGTTCTGATGACAACCACTTTAGATTGGCGTTTCTTACAATACCTAAAACAAAAAAAAAACATGTGATGACGAAAACAAAACAACATACTTGTTTTTTCTAGTGAAATACGCGCAACGTTAAAGGTGCAGCAAGAAATTTCATATATCAGGTGTCCATAAAAATCAAAAATACTTGAATTTTGCCATGATGAAAGCTTTCCATCAAAATATCCCCATCTGAAAGGATTAAGCTGAGAAATATTTCTTTGGTACAAAAATTGTGAAATTACTAATTTTGTATAGGAGCAAATATGAAATTCAGCCTATGTTTTATATTGAAATAAAAGCAAATCAAAATCACTTTTTTCTCTTTTAAGACATTTCTGTAGCCAAATACAAGGTATGAAATCTATTGAGTGTCTAATCTATATGAAATTACTATTATGTCACAAAATTTGGGTGCTTCAAAATCTCTCGTTGCACCTTTAAGATACTATTTTTACCGAAATTTGTAAAAGAGACATTTCGAGTTAAAATGAAAATTCAATTTAAAACCCCTCCAACATGCCGTGCTGGGGCCCATGTGGGTTTTGTGTGGTAAGCTGGGCTATAGTGGGCAATTCCTAATGGGGCCCATGTGGGTTGTAAATGGGTAACCCATGATGGGTTTATGCCTCATGGGGCCCATGTGGGTTTTGTATGGGGCATGGTGGACATGGGTATCATGTGGGCTATTCCTGATGGGCCCCATGTAGGCAACCCATTATGGATGTTTATTGGGCTTACTTGTGTTGGTCCCATGTGGGATTAATCTGGGCTACCCATCATTGGTTTTACCCAAGTTAATGGTCAGTGGGGCCCACTTGGGTTTTCATGTGGGTTACATGGGCTTACGTGGGCATGGGAATTATATGGGCTTCTAAATGGGGCCAGTGTAGTTGTTCAATGGGTCAATGATGGGTTTCTTTACTTGGGCTTTAAGTGGGTTTCCCAAATGGGGCCATTGTAGGTTTCAATGGGTCAATGATGATTTTCTTTAATTGGGCTTAAGTGGGTTTCCTAAATGGGGCCATTGTAGGTTTTCAATTGGCCGGCTGAGTATATTTTACTCATATGCAAGGATGGGCATTTCCAGGGCTGCCCATTTTGAGCCCAGTTGTGGGTAAGAAATGTTTTATTTTTCCATGTCTTTTTTATCACCAATTTGTTAATTTCTAACTTTATTTAATAGGTCAACTAAACTCATCCCTGTCGATATGAAAGCCATAACGTACAAGTTTAATCATTTTAACTTGAACAATCCTTTAAATAATCTAATTTGATGCCAATTTGTCAGTAAGTACAAGTGGTCGACTGGATAGAGCATTAGACTTAAGATCATGAGGTCCCCGGTTCGAATCCAACCAAGGTAATACATATTTGGTACCATGTTAGTATGAGATGCAAGTGATTCCTAATGAATAGTTGGAATTTTAAAACCAATCCAACTGTACTTAGAACTCTTTTTTTCTTAATTAAAGCATATAATAGCAGTTTACATGCCATGTGATTTGTACTTGGCCCCATAAGGGCCCCATAAGGGCCCCATAAGGGCCCCATAAAGTACCCATCTACGGCCCAAGTAGATAACCCACTGGGGACCATCATGGTTCCCGACGACAAAAAAAGAGGGCCCCACATGGGCTACCAATTTGGGGCCCAGAAACTTGGCCCATGCAGGACCCATATTGGACCCTTGCCTCAATGTTGGAGGGGAAGCAATTATTAAAAATTCATTTTCTTGCATCATGTGTGAAATTTGGAGACGGCATATATTTCTTGAAGGCATAGTTCTTTTAATGATAAAAAATTATGAAAATTCATAACGTCAACGTCAGTATGGTAATAGATCAGTTAACATCCTAAGTCACTTTCTTTTGTTGAATGCCAATCCATGCCTGCCAATCGTTATGGCCCATAGTATTAAAACTCTAAACAGATAACAATTGCCCAGGTGTGTAACAGTCAGGCCGAACTAGTTCAAGATACCAGGCCAGTTTACAAACATTGTGTTAACTGGTCTATAAAAACATTCCATAGGGAATTTTATACCGCGCCATATCAATAAAGATCACGGCGCCAACATCAACTAGAGTATAAGAAGAATAACAACAGCGGTATAGAATACAATAACATAGAAAACAGTGAAGCAACGATTACTTTGGGAAGATGAGTTTCAAGGTGACACAAAGAGTCAGCTGTGCGAAATGTGATGGGTAGATTATTCTAGAGTTTTGGAGCATCAAGAGACGAACTTCCATCTGCAGCAGATTGAAGAGTCCTTCTATGATATTAGATTGGAGATTCTTTCTGAGATATTGTTCTATTTCTATGATATATTGCTATTAATATTCATACTTCTATTAATATTCATACTTCTATGGATCTCATAGAATAACATGGAGAATGAAGAGATGTCATATGCCCAGAAAGCGTCTCCAGACTCGACTTTTTCGAAGCATAACCTTTGAGATACTTCAACTACTTTGACAAAATCTGCCATGGAGTCTCCATGGGTTGATGTGAACGAATTTGTGTTCCTTCATAATAGAAATGCCCACAAAATGACCACAAGAACACGGTCAGATTGTTGCGGAAAGGTATTATACAAAATTTGTCCATCGTATTTCAGACCACTTTACTTTTGTAGAACTGACTGAACAAATAAAAGCATGCTATTTTCATTATTAAAGCAACATAAACTACAACCTTAATGTTGGCTTACCTCCGACATCAATGGCTGTTGTTCTGTAACGACTTGGGGGTAATATTGGTTCTGCTTCTGCCTGGAATTGATTATAAGCCGAAAAACATCAATTGATATTTCACATTAACAGGAAAACTGCATCACCCAACACTATATGCGTGACGGCAGCTGCTTTGGAAATTCCTCTGAGTCACGATCTTCAATTGCATGCCGTACGTTTTTATTTAAGGTTTTATAATATTCATTTAGTTTCCCTAAAGAACCAATGAGAACCAAATAACAAGGTAAGATTAAAATCTTTTGAATGAAAGAGCACAGATAGACACATCAGTGAATTTCGTACATTCGCTTGTCGCCTGACTTCAAAATTCGTCCGTCAAAACAAGCGATTTCTACACGACTCGCTAAAAAGTAAACTAATTGAACAGTAAACCTAGAGATTTATGCTTTAGAAACCCACAGGGTGCCTAAAGGCACTCACGCTACAATAACTTTCACACTTTTCAAGCAAGATGTCAGGCGACCATTTCGCCATGGGATCAAAGGAAATATGGTCATTTGATGCACATACTTCGCGAAGTAAACCTTTTCCACAGAATACTAATAAATATTTTATTACCATTATTGGGATGTCAATAGTAAAGGTTGGACATTTTTATGAAAATGAATTAACATGCCATCTCAATTTCTTTTCTGAATATCAGTGACCAAGAGCATTGATCAGACAAAATAATGACGTTATTGAGAAGTAAATCCACCCGGTATGTAGCGACAAAGAACTTCAGATTCCCTTTTTTCATTTGAACTGCAGAACCATTGACTGTCCATGCCAGAATGAAAAGATTTTCAGGTGCTATCACCACCCAGTTTCGATTGAGCTGGCCTCGTTCGCGATTAAATGAATCTTGAGGTTCTTCTGTGAGTTTAATAATTTTTGACTGTTATTCATATTTTTGAATAAAGAAATGAATGTGAAACAAAACTCATTGTAGAATCTTGTTGGTAAGCTGTGCTAACATTCTTTGTGCAGAACCAAGATCCAAACTTATTGTTGGATTCATTTTATTCAAAAAAAACAAAAGAAAACCAAAAAAAAAAAAAAAAAAAAAATTTTACCACAATGTTTTTAGAAGAATTACAAAAGAAGGGGATCTGGCGACCTATGCTAACAACGACGGTAAAATTGACAAGAAATGGGGTTACGCGGCAAGTTACTGTAAGTTAAGTTTTGTTTATGCCACAAAGATGTTAGTTCACAGTCTGCAAAAACAACTTTCTTCATGGTTGTTGGTCATCCTTGCCCTTTCGGCAAAAGGATGGAATATAAGGTTCAAGGTTAATTCAACGCACAGTAGAAGCCCAATGTTTATTTATTCGTGAACGAGGACAAGTATCTTGCACTTGGCGTCATGAAAAATAGATCTTAATCGGGGTGGTGAATATAGCACTTGAAATCTTTTTACCTGCATGGTAATAACAATGGCTCTGTACTTCCAGATAAAAAGTAATTTGAATTGCTTTATCCTCTGGCATACCGAGCGGATTTACTGATATCAACGGTGGCTATTATTTGCCCGAGTCAATTGCAGCATGATGTCGGGCATGATGTACATCTACTGGTTGCTGATATTTAGGTAATTTGTTTTTTTGTATGGTGAACATTATTCATTTTCAAATAAATGGGCCAAATTTTGGACTCAGACATAACCGAGTATTGATTGGTATAAACAGTAATAAAATCTGTGAAGAAATCAGTTCTTCGCCGATTGAGTAATCAAAGTCCTTATGCAAGCATCTTTCACTCTTTGTTCCATCACCTAAATGACATAGCTTTAAAAACGGCGTGCACTATATCATCTTTAATTACGCGGAGTTTGATCGAGTCACACTGCACGCAGTGTTTGTGCTGTGAGGAATCTCTCGCCCACAGGCCCACAATTCCTATTAATTTTTCCACGTGAACCCTGTTGAACTTCAGGTCAAAAAGCTGATTATGATGCCGAATATCCGACGAAGAAATAGTTAAATACCTTCGGCAAAGAAACCGGAAATCTTGCACAATAAACTTAGGGACGTCTGGTTGTCTATCTGATCCTATTTTCCGATCTTCTGACCTTTGCCTTCTTCTCATCCTTCCCCGTCTTCTCCCGATCGCCTTTATTTTCTTTTTTCAGCTGCTTTAGCTTCCGCTTCCCTGAGTAAGATTTCTTCGGGGTCTTCCATGTCCTCTAATTTTATGCGGGGTGCACGAGAATTCAGCCACGCCACGGTACTCCGGTGAGCTGTAGTTACCGAAGCGGTTACTTTCTGTTACAGAGAATTCCACTAAACTTCGCTTGTGGAGTGGACGGGAATTTTACTTCATCTTGTCCTATGATGTTGATGTTGCCACGAAATCGGTACATAAAAATTGCAGAAAAATTAAGTTAACCGGCCTATAAATGTACATGGACTTACAACTTGAACATCTGGGACGCCTTCGAGTAGGTTACAGACAACCCAGTTCATGTTTGGGCTTAAGCTAATACAACAAACGCAAATTACATTCTTACGCTCTATATTTTCATCAAATATGAAATGATCATAAGTCAATTGTTATAGAGATTTTGCCTATCAATAATGTATCATATTGTCCGGGGGCCACTTGTATTCCACGGTGCTATATGCTACGTTGGCCTCCCAAAACGTACTAAGCGCGTATTTCACTTGGCAAGAAAAGCACCCTAAGCAGTATTTCGTTGAATTTGCTACCTAAACAAGTACTTTGGGCTTGGGTTGCCACCCTTAACAAGGGGTTTTGGTGAATTTTAAAACCTTAAAACAAGGGATTGATGACCGTTTAAAAATACACCCTAAACAAGTATTTTGACATAAGTTGCTATCCTAAACGAGTACGTTTATAAAAGGCCCCTTTAACCACTTTACAGGCTAAATAGGCTCTTATTGTAAATGGCCCTAGCCTGATAAAGAAATTTTTACACATGATTCATTGAAGTTTTTTCACTGTTTGTGTAAAAGCATCCAACTGCGCATTTTCTCAGCCTAAGTTAAAATTTCAATCCATTAGGCCTATATTAAAATTTCAAGCTTTTAAAGTTGTCTATTTCTTTGAAATTAATGGATCTTATTGGGTGTTGTAATTACGTTTTGTCCTGCAAATTCAGCCATTTCATGACTAAGTAAAACCCGGACTAAAATATCAAGGACCTTTAATGTGATAGCATAATTAGAGACAGACCCTAATTTGTTTCTACGATAGGCCTACATCTAACGAACATTCTTAGTGTAGAATGAACATGCAAAAATGAAATGAAGCTCCAAATTATAACGGCTAATATATGGAGGAGACGGCAACGTCACCGACAGAGAGAAAATAAGCAAAAATAAGGTAAACGGTTAAAAATCACTTGGGGAACTACCATGTGAAATCGAAAAAAAACATCGGAAAAACCCACTTTTTTCCAGCATTTCAATGTAATTTTTACAAGTACTCAAAATATCACACCCTAAAAACACGTATTTCGAGCTTGAAAAGTATACCCTTATTTGAATTTTGACGATTTTGATACCCTAAACCGTGTACGCGCGTACATCGCCAGATCTCCCAAAAAAACGACCTAATTACGGTTTTTGTACACGAGCATGATAGCCAAATGGAATACAAGTGCCCCCGGGGATATGCCATATTTAAATATGGTATGATGGGGTAGTACAAGTTTATTGTGTTCGCCAGCACCAATCACTGAAACTATTGGCGCGCGCATTTCTCAAATGGACACGAAGTATTCTTTAAGTCAGTAGAACAAGGGGACGTATTCATGTTTTCGGGGCACCGGTTACTCCGTTCTTTGGAGGACATTGCCCTTAGTTTCATGCAGAATAGAAAATATTTTATGGTCAAAGAAATTATGAAGTTAGGGCAAAAGCTAGTCCACATTAATCGTCTATATATAGCAAGCAAATCTACCTAAATTGGATCCATAGCAAGCAAATCTACCTAAATTGGATCCACATACCTTAGCGTTATCTCTTGTCCCTCAGTCATTGGAATATCTGGACTTGGATCAGACTGTGCCTCGTAGCCATCGTTACCTAACCGTCTCAGTGCGCCATCTAATTGTTTGGATGGCACACAGAGGACTGCGACTTGTTGAGGATCGTCTTCTCTGTGCTGTAATATGATGTTAACATATTTGATCTGAAGGGCTTTCTCGAATGTGTTGGTTGGTTAAGTGGGATTCGATATCTCGGTTCAGCTGTCATTCTTAGCACAACAAGCCTGTCAACAAAATCAAAAGCATTGTAGATGGTCAATATTTGCGTTGCATTTTAAATACCTTACATACGGTGTATCCATAGTCTTTTAGAAATCGCCCTTTTGCGCGATTTTGCATGTTGAGTATCGAACTGCAGGAGTCAATGAGACCGGTCGAGCAAAATCCGTTATAAAACATTTTTTTTCAATACGGGAAAATCGCTTTCAGGCGGCACAATTGAAAACGTTTCCAGTGGATCTGCATTCGACTGTTCTGCAACTGGACGTTCCGTAATGTGGCACGCTGTCACACTTATGAATTCGGCACCTCAGTATAAACCACTCCCTTACGTTAAAGTTGCCGAATTCATAAGTGTGTCCGCGTGTCACTTACTGAAACATCGTCTGCAATCAACACGTAAATGGGGAGATAAACCAGTGATATAAGGTGTATACATACCATCGATCTCCCTTCATGTTGCTACCAGTATGAGACTCTACTTTATGTGGCGGAACCGTGCAAGTATAGGCCTATAGCAAATTAGACCTTTACATTGAAACTAAGTTTAGTCAATTAGACCAAACCTTTAATTATCGCAAGTTTTTAATATAGTTTTGAAAGAGGTCAATCAATCTAAAAATCTAAACTAGCCTCACCTATTGACTGGTTGTTCAAGCTCAATTGCAACCACGTCTTTTTGCTGATTTTGTTTTTTATTTCCTACTATCCGTTCATTTCATTCCACACTGCCCTGCCGAATTTCCTTGCCGATAAAGCACGTGTAGAGAGTCTTCTGTTGGATCGCCGCCAAAAATGCTACTCTTTATAGCCCGGATTACCACTGTTCCCTCTGGACGTAACGGCTGTATATTTGTTTATCCGATCTGCCTCTACTGCTGGTATTGCCGACGCCCGGTGTACTGGTACCCTTGTGGGGATTGGGCGGACAGGGTATGGTTAGAGTGACGGGTTTTTCGAACGGTTTCTTGAGGAATGTGTCATGTGAATGATGGGACTAGCTGCTATAAGATCGGAACAATGTCGCAAACGTTCCTTGAGGTCGGTAACGACTGATTCTGCGGGTTGAATCTATAAGCAAGTGAAAAAGAAATGTGTAGTTGACATCATCGATAAACTATAAACGTTAACACTGAAGACGATTGTGGAAACAATGTGCCGTTTCCTTTTCTCAATTTTAACACTACTGCGTTCCAAGATTTGTTCTTGTTGCGAAGCGTCACAATACAACACTGCATCTATTTAGGCTTTATTGCACATAAGAGTTGATTGTAAGAATAGAAGGAAACGACGTCAGAGCTCACGTTGCCTGGTCAATAGAGATAAGAGGTCATTTGGCTTGAATTTGCGAATTTATTTAGAACGTCCATCTTTGGAGAAATAATTGAAGCTGGAGAGCAGTAAGAGCGCGACATGTGTTCTACACAGTCCTGTAGCTCGAAGAAATGCAGGTCAACATCCTGTTTTTCATAGGAAAAAACAAATTCATGCTGCTCTTCGAGGAAGCTTGCACTAGTTTAGCGAGTGTTCAAAAATTAACACTTAACTCTACGCACAGATATGTATATAGAAACATTCTGTTGTTAGCTGTTTTCTTTAACACATCTCCGGCCTGGTATAGTCATATCAAATCAAATAAATTTGATTGATTTGATTCTAGTATTGAGTGTGTGTTGCAACTCGGATACATGAAATCGATAAACTGGGGGTTTTATGGACTCCCTGTGTAATATGGATACCACTAGTGCTATTTTTATAGACAACACTAACTGTAACGAAGGCCACAAACGGGGTACACTTCTTGACAATTAAAGTTTTTATACTGTTTTCTTATTGCGCCATTGATATTTTAAACACCCATACTTTCTACCGAGCTTCGGGATGGAGGTCGTTACATTTAGCGCAGATATTGGTCACCGTGCCAAGTGGACGGCACGGTTCAGGCTAGAGTTCAGGCTTTAGTATATGTTCGCGATGATGAGGCAGCCTATGGAGCAATGGGTCTGGATTCTATTGAACATTAATGAAAAAAATGGAGAGTAATTTCCAGTGACAGAATAATTTGTGTTTGGTTTTAAGTTTGGGTACTTCTCTAAAAAAATATCATTCTTTGGGTGAGAGAAAGCCAAATTGCCCGATTGGGGTTATTTTGGTAACAAATTTGACTATTTTGGGAGTCCTTAACGTTGATGGCTCAAAATCGAAGGAGATCTGTTTTCCTGATATAACATCGCTGTCATTGCACATTCAGAGCAGAGGATGATCTCCAAACCCTACTTGAAGGAGTTCAAAATGTCAGCAAGAAATATGGGATTGAGATCAGCATATCAGCATCCTTCCGTACAGAAGTGGGACTACCTGGAAGTAGATCAGGATACTACCTGTGGTTGTAGAACAGCACCACAGACATAGGTTCACCTAAAAAATACTAAAATAAATAGTACCAAGTACTACAAGCGGGAAGGACGGGCGCCTTAAAATCGATTACCTTTGACTGGTCAATGATTTGATTCACTGCTATCAATAAATGAAATATCGGTATAAAAAGTTTGGTCAATTGCGGTAAATGGTTTCTTGACACAAACATAATAGTGTAAACAAATTCGATATTTTGACTGTGTGTAGTATTTATACTGGCAAACTTATTCGTAAAAACAGTTACTCTAATCGATAAGTAATAATACAAACCCTAAGTGTAACGTTGATAAGAGTGCAAGCTTTAGGTGGGTAGGTGAGCGTCACTCTGTTGTCGGCTGATGATTTCACTATACCGCCTTTCTTGCTGATTGTGAGACGATCTTGACTTAGCCTGGCGACGACAGCAAATGTTCCTATACGACTGACTTTGCTTTCGGCAAAAGGTGCCTGTGTTATCACAAAAGAAAACAAATTCTGAAATTTAATAAATGCTGATGGTTCGGAAGGATCTCATACCTCCTCGGAGTATCGAACAATAATAAGGCATTCCCTCTTGCCACAAGTTTTTCGTTTTTGTTTCGATTGAAATTTTGTAGTTGAATTTTATTTATTAGTGAACTGTTCTCTCAAAGTACTTTATTTAGCAACCTGCGTCGCAATGAAATATTTTTTTTATATTTTGCCCGTAGGTAAAAGACAATTTTTAATACAACTTTTTGTCATATTTTCTGGTTTAAAAATTAATCTGCTTATCTTTTTTGAGGCGTATTCTTTTTGTTTAGGACAAAATCGAAGAAAGTTTTGTTTTCTTATATAACTGAAAAAATTAATTTTCATAAAAGGTTCTTATTTGACATTAAAATTAATCATGCAAATTGAGGTTTGTACATTAAACAATCAAGCTAAAATATTGTTTTAATTACCATATTTTAACAGTTCAAATATATTATCATCACAGATATTTAATGACTTACAATTATCACTTTTTAATAGCCTATAACAAAAATGAATACATGAAAAATTGTTTTGTAATTTGTAGTGTTTTAGTGCAAAACGAATTGTACCTTAATTTCCGTGTAAGATCCTTCAGTATTCAGCGTTGGAATAACCTTCCATTCTTCGTTCTCTTCTCGACTCCGAAACTTCACGACAAACTCTCTTGTCGCAGCCCATCCTTGCATTGCTAGTGTAGGGAATGGCCACCACGATATTTGTGCCGAGTTTGTCGTTACGATCCTCGTCCACGCGTTCAATGGAGATCACGTCGCTGACGAGTTCTTCGCTCTCACCGAGAAGCATGCTGCTGGGTTCGCTGACGAGGGAGCATTCGAATTTTGGTGACAGAGGGAAATTGTCGACATTGTATCTGAGAATACAGCCTAAGTCATCTTCAAATTCCTCACCATCCTGTGTTATGTTTCACCGTGTATATAAGGAGGAAAAGCGGATTTTTATTTTAATCAATAAATAATAAATATACCACCACCACTTCAACAACAACAGGATCAACAAACAAAACAGTACTACATGAAAAACTATACGAATAACAAGTTTTGAAAGAATTATCTTACGGGAAATAAGGCCAGTCCAGTGGATTTTCTTTCAGCTTTTTATGACTCGCGGGTGGTTTTCGATCGTCTTTGGCTTTTCTTCCTCTTTAATTCATCTTTTTTTTTTCCTCGTCGCTCTGTTTTCCTCGTCGCTCTCTGATTTCTTTTTATTGTCTTCGTTCACTGTATCGTCTTGTGGTAATTCATCTGTGGAAATAAATTGATATGAACAATGACAGATTTTCAAATATACATGTATGCAATTAAATGTGCGCATTTCACTCATCACAAAAGCGTTGCAACGTCGGATTATTAAGCCAATCAGATTACGTGAAAATTGTACCAACATCCCTATGTATTATGTAATCACATTCAAGTGCATATATATGTACTGTTTTTTTTTCTAGCAGGATGTACATAGAACATTTGGTTTCTGGCGGGATTTTGTTTTTCAAACCAATATCAATAAACTCTATGGAAAAGCAGAATTGGTCGTGTGGAGAAGAAGAGGATTGCACTCATTTCCACATGCAAACAGTATTTTTGTCAATATTGTTTATTACTACAACTTAATCCTGGGGTGGGTTAAGTCAAGTGGGCATACATGTATCTTCAACAACACAGTCAATCGCCACAAATGAGGTGTCAAAATACGCGTACTAAATAAACACCGCTTCCATTTATATCCCATAATATATAATGCGATGTATCGTTTGAACTTGCCAGACGAATTTTAGGGGTGGGGAATTACTTTTTTTGAATAACTTTTCGTCAAGATTTCATTTTTTTCATGTTAAACCAATGACGACGTCATATGAACTATTTACATGTAACGTACTGCAGTGGGAATGGGAGGTTGACTAATATATTGTGAAAGCTTCTTCATCACTTCTTGACCAGCAATGGCAGGTATGCCTGCATGTAGACTTGTTGTTCTTTCTTTCAATTACCTTTTTCTTTTCTTCACCTTCCCCTTGATTCTGATCTGCTTCAATTAACTTTCATCTTCTTTCTCTTTCCTTGTCTGCTTCCTCTTTAGTCTCTTTGGCCTTTTGTTTTCTTTCTTCTTCAGTGTCTTCATATTCTTGTAATTTTTCATCTGTCCTTGCCCCTATGACCTATTTCATAAAGTTAACCATATACCCGATTAACATATTGCAAGTATACTGCCAGTCACATTGGGCCCATTTCTTTGCGCATGTCACACAATGACCGAAATTTATTTGCCTCCCATGACAAACAACCATTACGTGACGTCACGTGTGGGGTATGAGGTGAAGAGTGAGGTGGGGAGAGGGTGAAGTGAGGAGAGGCCGTGAGGTCGCGTGATAGTGAGGTGAGGGTGAGGTTGGGGTGAGGCCTAGGCGAGGTTGGAGGTGAGGTGATATGAGGTGAAGTGCGGGTGAGGTGAGGTGACAGGGTGAACGTGATGAAGGGGACATAAAGTGAGGTGAAAGGTAAGGGAGAGAACAATGATCATGATACAAATCAATATGATACAATACTATATATCACATAGATACTGCTTATAAGATAATTGTATGCGGATAAATAATAGCAAAACATAGTTTTGTAATAGGATTGTACTATAAGTATATATAGCTGTTAAAATGATCATAAAATGAATGGTATGCAGTGGCGGCATCTGGATCATTTTTGGAGGGAAGGCGGTAAGAAAATGTTTTGGAGGCAAGAAAAAAAGTAAAATTTTAAAGGCAAAAGTTGGTAAATTCGCGCGAAGTTAAAAGTTGCATTTAATGGTATTAATATAAAATAGAGACTAAAGTGACCACTTAATTTGACTATTGATGGAATGCACGCGAGGTGAGCGAGCATTTGGATTTACTCTTAAACTTGAGGTGGGGCTCAAGTTTGGAGGGGGAAACTGGGGTAGAGGAACATTTTATTTGGGGGGATTTTCTCCTTATGCCCCACTCCCCTAGTGCCGCCCAGATGATATTTCCCGATAACGACCGAAACAAATGGCACCCTCTCACCAAAACTCTTCAAAAAAAATGCGCCTTAGAACTTTTTTTTTTGTCTCTTGATTGTGACAGAAAATCAATTGCAGGTGAACATCAAATATCTTACTTCTTCCGCAACATCATCTGCTAGAGCTGCCGCTTCAGCGCGGCCTTTTCAGCCTCGGCTGCCATTTTCCATAGCCTCTGTCACCTCCAACACGAGCTCAGCTAAAGCAGCTTGTGCGGCCTTTGCAGTGAGCAACGCGCGACTTGCTTCCTTTTTGCTATCTGTAGTAATGGTAAAAACAATAAAAAACAACAACAATCGTGAATTTGGAGTTTGATCAATGCTATTTTTTCTACACATAATAACTTCAACTTTATTTCCATAAAAATCAAATACAACAACGCACAATACAAAAAGCAGAACAAGCTTATGGAGGAGTTGACTGAAAGGCCATACAGTAAGACCAGATGATGTCAACCAAGGGGGTGAAAAAACGATTCAAAACCAGTCGTCCGTGCTGGGCGCTGACATTTTGAATATTGCACGGAATAATTATCAGTTTGGGTGCTTGTATACAACATAATGTCAATTCGATACAAACAATCCGCCAAAATATCAGTTGTTGGATGTTGGGTGCTATTGGGTGGTTAAATTTGTCCTACCCATGGCCACACAACGAATGAAATGACACATCAGTCGTCGCTTGATTTAAAGAAACGCCTCAAGGAATACATCTTTCACCAAGCGCGCATTGCATTATGAGAAAAAAGAGTATCTGAGCACAATGATCCAGGTACACTATTGTACAACTGGCCCACCTCTAAACACTGCATTAATTGTATCACTACCGATTAGTGTAATATGCAAAGCGGCACCTACAGTATGTGGAAGAAGCGGAGGCAGCCAGTGCTTTCTATTGGTGGAATCTGAGGTTTTCTTTGTCGGTAGTCTTTGGCCCTCCCCCTAAACATGCGAGCAGTGAATTTCTAAAGATAGTAACGTTTTGCCTCTCTATCTATATAGAACTCTTTGATGTCAACCCCTTAAAACAAAACAAAACAAAAGCAAAAAATATGCCAACACACTAACATTTAGACAGCAAAACCAAATACATTTTCGCAACCATTTTAAATGTACAATATCAATTAGTATCAGGCCTTTACGCAGCCATTTTTAAGGGAATGTTGGACTTGGAAAAGTGGACCTGGAAACTAAGACTTTTTTTTGTCAATTTGATTTCTTAATTTTGGGAATTTTTAATGAAAATTCAGCAAAAAATGGACATTTGCCGTTTTTTTGTGGAATTCTTATTTAAAATAAATCTTTTTAATTTGAAAGTTAACCTTTATTTTAAATGAAATAAACAAAATATCCATTTAAAGATTCATTTTGAATCCAAAGGAATTAATCTTTAAATCACAAAAGGTTTTTGTCTCCAACATCAGTCCGCTTAGACTTAAAATAAATCCAAGGAATTAAGAGAGCGACTGCACAGGAGAAATAAGACTATTCATTTTGTAGAGTTTGTATTAGCATAATGTTCTATTTATCATGTTTATGAACAATATGATCAGAGAAAGTTTGTATATACGGTATTTCTATAGAAATCACAAATCGATGGCTTTGTATTTATTTTGAGAATATTTAAGATTTATTAAAACCAAGACCATGTGTTCTTATTTAAGATCATAAACATTCGCAACAACTAATTTAACTCTCGCGGAATTCCCACAGCTGATCGATTTGTTATTTTGAGGTTTACGATACCCAATACACTATAAACACATTTAGCGCGCTGTGTCCTTTGTCCTTTCATTTAACAAAGATAAACACAGCAATAAGATACAAGAACGTCTATTATCAAATTGTACGGTAAACTAACTTAACTATTTGATTTCCCCGGTGTTTATTCTTTTGGTATCCTATTTTATTTTCAAAAAAACGTGAAGACATGTTCAATCACCATGAATGAGGGAGAAGGAGGAATAACGCGAAAAATATGTAAATAATTTCCATAATAATGCTTAAATGCCCGAATCAACAGACTGTAAATCAGTCCTTGGATATTAAATTTTACACTTTTCAACAAGTTACGTTCGTATAGGCCTACATGTAACAGAACAAGTGGTATGTGACCATTCCTATCGAAAAACCATCGTTTTTCGAACGATAAACATATCGTTTATCGCTAAAAACAACCTATTTACTCGGGCGAAATACATTTCTTTCTGCAAAAATCTTGTTCGAAGGAGAACAATTTGTTTTTTCACAGGAACGGATTATTTTCTGAATGATATATTACTCACGCCTTTTTCACATGACCAGTGTTGAGCTTTTGATACGGTTGGGTTTCTTTCTGGAACTAAAACTCCTACAAATTGGTCCAGGTGGAAACAATCCACGTGTCATGTCGTGAAGTAACAATTAAAATTAATTAATAATCAAAATCGCGAATCCCCGATCTTTTTATTTTTAGGCGGCCATACATGTACATGAAAAAGGAAAAGTAGATTTTCATCAAGCTTTTTTCTAGCTTTTTTTACTTGAAAGTGAAACTGGTAACCCTTGACATGCTTGAGGCATAGAGAAAAAAAAGTGATTGGTTACTCACCACTTTCTGCATGCTCCTTGACTGTTTCTTCCATCCTCTTTGCAAGTGTTCCCTTCAGCTCTATTGTAGCCTCTCGTACCTCCTCAATTTCTTCATATATTCTCAGACTTTGAGCTTCAGAATCCCTGAGACTTAGATTCAAATCTCCTAGGACACTGTGAAGAAGAGATACATCCAAGGGTGCCGGGTCCAAGTCCTCGTGTTGCGAAAGCCGAGATGACTCATGTCTGACCACATCCACGTACTGAGCGAAGTTCGTGTGGGTATCTGTAAATGAGGCGACTTCAAAGTCTTCATTATGGTAACTTTGATGGCTACCAATGCTGATGCTATCTAACGACTTCTTATCAGAGAATTTCTTGGCGCCACGACCCCTGAAGCTGGTTCGCGGACGCTGTTGTTGTGCCGATGAAGGCCGACTGCCATTCTCAATTCCTCCGCTGGAAGATGAGACTAATGAATCCGTTCTTGAGCCAGTGTCACCACCAAGATCAATGTTTTTCATTCCCTCATTCTCTCCTGTCGAAGAAAGAGATAGACGAGAACCTCTTACTGAGTCATCGTCTGCAATTTTACTTGCATCACCTCCTCCTGTTGACCGAAGAGATAGACGGGAACCGCTTATTGAGGAATTGTTTTCTTGTACATCATTGGTAGTCGATCCATCTATTGAAGTCCCATCAGACACCATGGGCGTACAATTTTCGCCATTATTGTGTTCAGTGTCGTCAGCAATTGCCTTATGTGAAGCTTCGTCCGTTACTCCCACATTAGCATTTGCTTCTTGCTTCGCACTTCGACTACACTTGACCGTATCTGACGACATGATGACATCACTTATAAATGTTTGGTTTCTGTAGCTTCCTGTAACTAACTAGGAGCAGAGAAGATGCTAGGAGTGACAAAAATATACACAGTATGTATTGTGAGTCATATACTTCAGCCATTCGTTTATCATGTTTATACTGCACTGTGAATTTAATACTAACAGCTACTAACAGCGTCCCGATTCACCCGGGAAACACTGCGTGGTGGGTGCAAGGGCGAGTAACTATCCCAGAATCCAGTGCTGAAATGTAGCATGGAAATGGTGTGCAGCTTCATGGATAATGATGTGAATTTTTTTATTTTTTTTTTACATAACATCCCAAGGTGTATGCCTGCAAGCCTATTAATTACTTTCCAAAATCTTTAATTTAATAACGAGATAATAATATTCGGAACACCAGGATTTGGAGGAAAATCGCGGCTAAAATATGTAGGCTCAAGGGCGTGTATTAAATCCATTACAATTCACAAAAAAAGTTAACTTTTGAGAGACTGATTCTACATGCAAATTCTCCATCCATTGTGTTAATTTATTTACTCTTTGAAAGAGTTCTCAGTTATCAAACAAAAAAATATCTTGCTTTCATATGCGTATAATTCATGGTGGTGATCAATACTAACCGGGATACTATAAGTACGTGCGCGGAATTGTGGGATATTTCTCTGCAGGTGAGTTCTTGACAGATTTATTGATTTCACCGAATACCTCATGCATGTTTTGGTATTGATTGTATTGTGAGTGTTTTGCCGCATTTCATAACATAGCTAAACATGATGGCAGTGGGCGCTCAATGTTTACGACCTTAAAAAGAAGGCTATTACTTATTAATTGCGAGGTACTGGCATCTAAAAAGAGTTAAAGATTATTACTTATTATATAATACTATTACTATATATAAATATATATAATATAGGCGAAAGAAATTGGAATGGGGGTGAAACGTAGCACAGATGTTAAAGTATCGGTGTACACCCAATCTCTCACACTTAAATATATATTCTTAAATATATTATAGATATTTCAAAGTATAGACGGATCCGTCTGTAGATCGGATACCCGGTGATCGTGAGGGTATGCCTGGTCAAGATACCAATGCAGGGAAAAAAGTTCCCATAAAAATGAACTATTTCCCCGTCATGGGGGAAATAGTAGCTTTTTATGGGAACTTTTTTCCCTCCTGTGAAATTTTGGGGAACTAGTCTCAAATATTTTATGTCACGTGATACAGTATCCTCCAATATATATATATATATATATATATATATATATATATATATATATATATATATATATATATATATATATATATATGGGTCATTCCACCTAGTTGGCAAGCAGCTTAGAGTCAGTGCAAAATTCACTTTTGTGAGCTGATATTTTGAAAAGCAACAGCATATTTGATTTAGTAATTTTTATATTATTTTTGAAGGAGTTTTGACGTAACATTAACACCATGTGCGGTGTCAATGTTACGTCAACACGCACATATTTTACTTCGGCCTGTCAGACAAAAGGGAGCAACAAAGAAAGGCGAATTCACATTTTGCTACTGCATGTCCTGTAAAGTACACCATACTTAGATTTAAAATTTCTTAATAGTCTGGGGCCAAAACTAAAAACCCAAAAATAGCGTCCGCACAATTTTTTTGGGCTGTTTCTGCATCCTGAAGACCTACTGATTGAGAAACTGAGGGGTGCCAAAATTGCACCCTTGAGGTTTGATGACACCACTCACTGTGGATGTTAAAGAAATCTTCTGTTACGAGTGATAATGACCAATACCAACTTCCATGTTTGAGGATAGTGGTGATATGAGGATAACAAAGACAAGGTCGGACAAATGAAGCAAGAAAAAGACAAACGCTACAAATAGCGCAGGTCAGCTCAGCCAGAGTCATCCGAATAGACAGATGTGTTAGTCATTCGATTATACACAGGTTAAAAGGAAAAGTACAAGGACTGTGTAGGGGTTTTCTTGTACATCCAAAAAAAGATTAGCAAAGGCAATGTCTACCCTGATCTTTGTGTTATCTTTGAGTCTAGTATCAAGGGTGCAACACGGAGCGGTCGCAAATGGAAAGCAGGTATGGAATACTGCCCGGCTGGGTTAATACTTCAAGACCAGACCAACTCACTATTACACTATGGGACACACCTACCCCTGGTTAGCAATTTCCACGCAAGGAATGGGTCGCTTAAACAGCAATATGCACAGATGGGGGGGGGGGGGCGGGGGGGTCGACCATCTCCAACCTGCAATGTGGTTCTCCATCACAGAATGCGAATCACATTCGCAATGAGTGCCCTACATTTTGTACACTGGTGGAATTAATATTTCTAAAACCCAACCAATCAACAGTGAGCTGGCTCCACGGTACAATATGCATTTGCTGATGCTCATACGCAAGAAGAAAGAAACAAACCAACTCCTGGGCCGTGTGAAAGTCTTCAAGGAACAAGCGCACAGTAGTACATCGATCTATGTGAAGGATTCTTATCTTCATTGGTAGAAAATTAAATCTTCCTAGAGGCATTCCAAATTGGAAAGGCTAGCTTTCGAACCCTTAGCGAATGCCATCATCAGAGCAAACAAACAGGCATGATGTTCACTTATATAACAAGTAAACAAAGGGAGAGAAAACAATAAGAGGAGGAAGGATACCCAGTCATTAGTTTCTGATTAATGGTTGAGAGGCATGCTTGGAGTGTCACCCCCTTCAGGAGGCATTTCTGCTCCTTTGTCCCTATGGAAGTTGTTAGGGGTGGTCGACTTGATGTAGGGGGGTAGACTTGATGAATTTCCTTCAAGTCTAATTAGTGTTACTGTCCAGAATTTTAGTCTCGTCCCAGTCAAGTTATGTTGGCCATTCCATACATGTTCGGCGATAGCCCATTTTTGTGTGTCCCGTCTGAGTCGATTTCTGGTGTTCGTCGGTTTTCTTTTCAATTGATTCTGCCGGGATGTTACAATGTACACTTTGTCCACATGATCCACTAGGAATAGAGTAGATAACTCCAGGGTTGATTTCTTGAACAGGGTCGTTAGGGTGTACTAGTTGTTTAGTTTTAGAGTGTTAGTTGTTTAAAAATACACCTGGTAGATGTTTATGTTTCGGCTATTGGTCGGTGACCTACAGCATAAGCCAAAGAGTTGACCCTAACATACTTCAACCTATGACCGGAAGAAAAGGCACCAGTACAAGACACGGGCTGATTCGAGCTTACATTCAAAGACATCTTTGTTAATGGAATTTTTAGACGCCCCGCCCTATCTATGAACAATACTTGGTACATTTCATAGTTGAACACTTGCCAAGTTCGAAATACTGTATATGAAAACAGTACATTTTTTGTTCGTTTTCACCATACTTGAATGCTTTGTTACCTTTACAGTAAAACTATTAATGTGTGATATATTACAGGTTAAATGGTCTGACTAATTAAGACACGTTGTCAACTTTTGCTCTCCGAATCATGAATGCTTGCCAATCTAGACACCTTGTGCATTTGTATTTCAACGTATGCCATTACCAATCTCAATTTGAGTGTAGAAACACTGTAATGCTTTCAAATCTAGAGAATGGAATTATGAGTCCCTACAACTATAGAAAGACACCACAATTTCAATCGCACTTGCTTCAAGAGCTGAGACGTTGCTAATTATTGGGGTGAGGGCGGCCATCTTGGAAAAAGTAAAATTTAAAAAAAGAAAAAACCTAAAAAATTTTAAAATTCTTTAATGTACGAGTGGAAAAGACCCAGATATAAAACATATGACGTAACATGAAAAACGCGTCCAATTGTTACGTCCGATCGGGGTTTCGTTGAATCATTTTGGCCAGTATTTTTACAACGTTCAACTTAAGGATTATAACCGTTCAACCATCACCATGCTGGCAAAATGCTACACAACATCGCAACATCAACCTCAATTATATGACATCCACATCATCTACATTTATATCCGCCCACCGGGACCCTGGGCTATACATAATTCCATCGCTACCTCGAGATATTATAAAACTACCTAACACTCTCCCCTCAAAACGGCTCAAATAGCACTATCTTCAGTTCGACTAGCGCAACACTAAAAATACATGCCACAAGGTAAAGCCACTCTGCACTTACAAACACAAAAAAGAATCTACTTTTCACTCAAACATATGTGCAACAAAATTGCACAAAACACCTCACACAACATTTAAATCAACCATTCACACCCTCTGACACTTGCCCATTCCCACTCCACTCACTGTGTACATTATAACTCAACCTCACACCATAACTCGGTGGCTAACCATCCTCACATTTTTATCGCTCCACCGGTAACTTAAAATCCCAGCTACACAGTCTAAACTAATCCCTGCCTCTCATCTAACCCATCTCACCAACTTGCTCAAAACCTAAATCGTCCCTTCCCCAAACTTGTATTCACATCCCACACATCTCTACACACAACACCATCACAACAAATATGCACAACACCTTCTCAACACAAACCTCCACACACAGTAACATGTTTCCACATGACAGCACATTAGTACAAATGGCCAACCCATATATTTTAACCTGAATGTTCCACATGTTTTATAAGCACGAGTTTGATACCAAGAGTACTTTGCATGATAAAAACAACACTTGTGCATATTTTGAATTGTTTCAAAAGTTTTGTTTACATGTATTTCCAAACAATGACTCAATACATCCAATCATACAGCAGGACCAAATAACCTCACAGGGTCTAAGCAATCACACCAATGTAAATCACCCCTTCTGTTTACATGTATCACAAGTACAACTGACTTGTTCACTCTTATCATTGTTGCGTATTCATCATCATACTCATAATAATAATCATCATCACATCACATCGATATCTTTTTAAAATGTACATCTACAAAATTGTGGTTCAAATAGCATGCTATACTCAACGGCAAATTTTACTACAAACAATCTCAATCACAATAAATCAGCAATTATCTCACTTTTGTACCAGTCTCAAAGCTTCTCAATCTTTAATGACTAATAAAATCAATGTTTACCAATCACCTGTGCGGTGCCTCAAAGTTAGAAATTGCGCTAATCTTTTCCAACCCCTCTCAAAAACAAGTCCTGAACTCAATAAAATGGCAGCCCAATTTTTGAAACAAATTTGACCAAAATCAACTTTTAAGCTTCCAAAAACCCATTTACTTTAAAAACTCTCAAACAAAATATCCCAATTATCACCTGTTCTCACTAATATAATTGACCTTTCTATAAGCCTCAACACGCAGCACAACAATACCAAATTTCGGTTTCACTCGAAATTTGATCTAAAGTATGTTTCAAATCAGTAAAGAATCAACAGGAATTACATTTTATATACATCAGTCATAATGCCCCAAATGTCCACATCACCTTCGTCGACTTGTCGGCTGGCAAATGTGGAACGACAATCTCGCGAACTTGTTGCATTATGTTAACTTCCCTCAGAACATTAAATTAATAATCCTAGCTGGCCAGCTCCAAAATCGAATGATGAAAGTACGATTTGTGCTTATTCAGCATAAAGTCGACGTACAAGTACGCAGAGCAGAAGTCAGGGCCAGGAGCGGACCGAATTTTCAATAAGGGGGCGCCAAATTTTCAGGCGCGCCCATATGATAAAGCTAGATCTGCACGGCCGCCGACGACCTGTACCGTCATTCTTAAAGATCTACAGGTACGCCCTGCTTTAAACAGTCATTTTTAATAGATCTACCCCCTCCAACCAATGTTGTGACATGGGCCCAACGTGGGTCATTGTGGGCTACTTCCTGGGCCCATCATTGGCTTCCCACCTGGGGCCACTTGTTTTTGTTGTCGGGATTCAAATGGGTCGTAAGTGGGCGGGATGATGTTAACGCTAATTATATGCTTTACATTAAAGAAAAAAGAGTTCTAAGTACGGTTGGATATTGTTTGAATTCCAATATTCATTAGGGCATCACTTGATCTCATACTAACATGGTTTCAAATATTGTATACTTACCTTGGTTGGATTCGACCGTGGATCATGATTTAAGTCTGATTGCTCTATCCCCAGTCGGACACTAGTACTTCTGACAAATGGCATCAATTAGATTATTTAAGGGATTGTTTGAAGTTAAAATGATTAAACTTGTATGTATGGCCTTCATATCGACAGGGATGAGTTTAGTTGACCTTATTAAATAAAGCTAAGATACTTTATTGATACAAAGAATGGACATAAAACATTTTACCACAAACTGGCTACAAAATGGGCGACCCTGGGAATGCCATGCATCCTTGCAATGGTAAAATTACTCAGCCGGCTCATTGAAAACCTACAATGGCCCCATTTTAGGAAACCCACTAGTTATAGCCCAATTAAGAAAAAATTATCATTGACCCATTGAACCCACAATGGCCCCATTTGGGAAACCCACTTAAGGCCCAAGTAAAGAAGCCTATCAGGTACCCATTGACCATACAACTGCCCCTTAGAATGCATGTAATTCCCATGCCCACGTAAGCACATGTAACCCACGTGAAACCCAAGTGGGCCCCACTGACCATTAATGGGTAAAACCAATGATGGGTAGCCCAGATTAAGCCCACATGGGACCAACACAAGTAAGCCCAATAAACACCCATAATGGGTTGCCTACATGGAGGCCCATCAGGAATGCCCACAATGATACCAGTCCCCATGCCCCATAAAAACCCACATGGGCCCCCATGAGGCATAAACCCATCATGGGTTACCCATTTGCAACCCACATGGGGCCCCATTAGGAATAGCCAACATAAAACCATGCCCACTATAGCCAAGTCTACCCACACAAAAACCCACATGGGCCCACACAGGCATCGTTGGAGGGGACAGTGCGCCCGGCACCCTGTGCTCAGCGCCCCCTCTAACTCCGCCTGAGCTGGCACATTGTCCTCGTAGAAATTCCTTGCTGTTTCACCCCCATTAGTCTCAGAAAAAAATAGATAATGCCAATCTCATGATCTTGATCAATTAGCATCGCAATTAAGTTGCACTATGCAAAACGCTAGCATCCATCTCACTCTGGTTCTGCGGCTCATGTACTCATCTTGCACCAAGTCCAAAAACATGCAATCACGGTCCCTATATTTTTCACATCACAACGCGAAGAAATGTGACAAGCTAACACTCCCTCCATCACAATGGAACAATATTTTATCACACGTTTGTCCTGTTAATTCGTTTATTTGCTTAATTACTGTAATCATGCATGTCAACAGTATGACCGTAGCATTCGTATAACATTACATATTGCGAAATGCTGAAAAAGCTCCAACTTAATCAGAATCATCTTTTCAGCGTTCGTCTTCAGTCGCCCACGTCGTATATGTCCGTCTGCAGCTGCACAAGTAGTAAGTCCGTCTGAAGCGCGCCCAACTTCCATAAAACCATGCCATCCTCCAGACCACCTGACCACTTTCAGCCAATCAGCGTTGTGCGACGGTCAGGGTGTCGGCTTCACTGAAGAGAGTGCACATTCCTGTCGACAGATGCGACCCAGGTGTTTGAGGCCTTGGAGACTGTTGTAAACAACTACAACAGATCTCGGACATGGGAAAAATAGTCAACATGTGAGCATGAAGCCTATTACAATGAGGGGGAAATCCCCGTTACAGCATGAACAATATATTTTTTTAAATCTTTTTATTTTAAAGACGTCCAGAAAATGCTCTTTCGATGACATTATAGTTTAATGTGGATTAGATTTTTTTTAAAACAAAACCCACACATGAAAAAAAGTAAACTTTCTTTTTGAATCGCCTGAAATGAAACACATACACATGCAACGAGAGCCTACAATGAGGCTAGGCCCACGGTTATGGGGAGATGGATAGGCCTTGGAAAAGCATTGTAATGAGACGCAGAACAAGTTATTGGTTGGCACACATTTAATAAGATATACCGATGGACCGTTAAAAAATGTCTGGGCACAAACTGTGATAACAAAAATGTAGTACAAAGTATTGGAGATGGAGATGATGAAGGGTATGAAAATAAATCTTGGGGCAGTGAGATGTAATAATATCCCTACGTCCTCTCGGAAAATGACTTTAACTTGACGATCACCGCAAAAAAAAAAGGGATGGGTTAAAAATTGTGTGGATAGATAGAGGAGCCACTTTCCTAACACAAGGCGGGGTCGCTCTATGGATTTTGTAAAAGTAGTGATTACAAATGGCATTTAGGGATGGATTTAACGAGATATGGTAGGGGCGCACTTGGTTTGTGGATGGATGTGCTGTGTATCACTGGTATAGAGTCCATTTGGTGAGATGTCTGCAAAAAGAATCGATATTGAGTTATATAACAGAAATACGCTTTAAGGTAAAAAGTTTAGTCAGGAGAGGTAAAGGCTTATAGCATTACAAATTGAGTTCATAATGGAAATTTTTAGAATGATATTGATAATTTATGTAGGGTATAACTCTTTTTTGTCGCAATATGGCTTGTTCTCTTATTGAAGAGCGTGCGGGAAAGTGTTTCCTTCCTCGTAGGATGAAAAGATGCACAGGGTTGATATACCAACCATTCTTGATATCACTGTAAATGAATAATTTTAAGAACGTTAAACAATTGAAACAGATTAGGCTGGACTTTGCTGAATAAATGTTTGGCCTTGTGAGGCGTAATAGAGCGCTTTTGTCGGGGAGCATAAAACTTGCTAGCCAAGGTGTACTCACGAATGGGGTTTTTTGATCGGCTTTATATTATTTGCACATACAGCACTACGTTTTAATGTAATATTTAAAAATAGTATGGATGGTGGATTGTAAAGTAATTGAATATAACAATTTGATATTATATGTTAGTTATGAAATAACATGATTATGGATAAAGGACACTGGCTTTTGAAGTCCAGGTTCTATAATGGTTTGATGTACATTGCTGGACAGACAGGCAGATAGGGCATTTTTATGAAAACGATGCCCCTTAAATTGCTCTTTTCTATGATGACCTTCTTGATAAACAAATGTCAGACTGTCATGCCTACCTCATTGCAAATGTAATCCCCATTAAGTCAAAGCATAAGGAAAAATGCAAAGCCGGATCAGACGGGGCATTTATATGAATTGCCCACTAGATGAACTGTTGGGTCGCTCGAACCCCGAAAATGTTCACACTGTCCTCCCCTAATTGGTATGCCAAATATAAGCCCAAAAATGGTGTAATTTTGGTTAAATTGTTATTGTTTTGTAATATGAAAGAGCTAGTTTAATTATCATACTGTACAAGAAGGTTTATACAGCATCAAGATGAGTTTTATGGTTGGATATATTATATCTTGTGCCGTTTTGTTAGAAGTACATTGAGTAATCGTTTAGTCTGTAGAGTGGATTAATGAATTTCAAATATGCAAATAAGTCATCAATATTCATAATTGTCCAAAAGTTACAGCACATACATCATCATGTTCTCTAATTGTTAGAAGATCATTGAATAATCAGTTTAGTGTGGGTCATTGAGTTTTGGGACCACTGGTTCCTTGGAATTTGTTTGTCTAAGATGTTATTTGCAGAAGTGTTTTATTAAAGTTAAACAAATTGGTCAAAGGTAATTTCGGGTAATTAGAGGTCAAACTGTGTACTGCCATGCACATGAGTCTTGTAACAGTTGTCCTTTGAGCATGTTTGGTGGTCACAGTTAGTTATTGCAGAAAGTGTATAGATGTCGACCAAAGGGGTCAAATATCACATAGGGTCGTTAGAAGTAGAAGTAAAAAGGAACATGGGTCACAAAGAGGTTCATCCTGTTGCATACCCGTAAGAGTCCTTTACCAGTGGTCCTTTAATTTAGTTTGCCACAGAATCTTATTTGCGAAGTGTTGATAAAGATTCGAACATGGGTCCAGCATTAGAGGTCCAAAAAGTTGTACTGCCCAAGGGTCTTTGTACCAGTGTTCTTTGAGAGGTTTGGTGTGCATATGTAACTTATTTTGCAGAAATTTCTATATTTTTGACCAAAATGCGGGTCAAAGGTCACATAGGGTCATTAGAGGTCAAAGGCCACATGTGGTCACCAGAGGTCATTCTGTGCATACCGATAAGAGTCATATTATAAGCCATAAAAGTCAAACCATTTTATTTTGCAGAAAGTGTTTCATTATTATATATTGACAAAATAGGCCCTGGACGCACTGGTTATTCCTTATTATGTCGATTCGTCGCGCTGATATAGGAAAACCTTACTTTTTTTACGGGTGGAGACATATTGGTGAGGGCGCACAGCAATTAACCTTTGTAGGCACTACTATTCCGTGCGTTCTTAATCTGTGTGCTCTACTAACGGTCAATACAATGTGCAGTGGTCAAACACATAGGGGTCATTGGTAAAAGTAATGTTCGTTAATAGTGCACTACTACCTGTATGAGGCAGGTGCGCTATTGAAATCTGAATATGGTAACAATGGTTTTCACGCTGTCCCACAGGTGATATGGGGCCTCATCATTACCTTCATACGTTACCCAAACTGATACGACTAATACAATAGCCTACATCAAACCCGCTTCCAAGATGGTCCACGTAGTTTCTTTAATAGTTTTGTAAATCAAGCTTTGGATGAATTGGAAAATGAAAACCTGGCGTAAACACATAACCGCAAACACATTGTTGTAATTTATTTCGCCTAAAAATGGAAATTACTACCTTTGTCAGTGTTCATTTAAGGAACAATGGTAGACGGACCAAACGTAATGAACATACCGTGATATAGTGCCCATAGGATTTAATTTATTTTCACATCTCTTATGCTGTTTAATTATAAATATCTTGTTTTTTTTTTTTTTTTTTTTTTTTTTTTTTTTAACAAAATAAGATTTGCAATCAAATTCTTAACATGTTTAAACATTTAAAGATAGCGTTGTTCGCAAAGACCACTGTTTATATTACCCTCAAAATTTTGATTAAAATATTATTTTCTCAATTTTATGTGAGAAAAGCTTTCTCACGGGAAAAGCACTTTGTTTACTATAAAAGAGAGAAAAGAGGAATACCCCTAGTTTGTTTTGCTAAGTGCACCTGTTTAGATTGCACAATAGCCGGGGAAGTGGGGAATTCCCCAAGGATGCTAAACTTAGTAACTGAGTCGGCTTGTTTATGCTTTAAAAGATCAAAACATTGTAAGGTCTGGGAATTCCCCCATAGAGTTATATATATAGTGATGTAATTCGGGTGATGAATTCCGATTGGTCAGCTAGTGTAAGGTTATGTTTATGCATGAGGATGATGTAATGATTATTGTTAGAAAGGGGAATCTATCTGTGAGTAGTTAAATACTATCACTGGAAGGACTCTCTGCCAGCATCCACTAGTAACAAGTAGCTAGAAGATAGCTAGTTTTACTCTGCATTAAGGAGCAGACCTGTAAAGTACCTAATGCCAGGATATTTAATTCCATGTGAGCAGAGTTGCTGTAATTATTCTACTGTCGTCTTTGAAGCCAAAAGTGCTGGGAATCAAAATAAGATTCCAAATTGTGGACAGATAGAAATCGTCACGGTGGTGATTATCTTGGACTGATATACTGTGGATTATTTTGTCGAGGGACTTAATTTAACCTTGTCGTCTTGAACTGCTGGACAAGATTACCTTCAGGACTGAGAAGATTCCCTTGGAATATATTACCTGAGGAATTTTGTTTGAACTTGTGTGCTGTCATTTTGGAGCCTTCGCTGAGAGGACATATCATCGTTGAACTGCAACGCCTCTTTTGAACATTAAGTATCAGTTATAAATTGTGTGTAATTGTGTAATTTTGATTTATGTAATGTTTTGGACATACCAAATTCTTGAACCAATTACAAATCATTAAAATCTGTTATATTATATAAAATTCAGATCACTTGTGCACAAGGCTCGTTTATTTGTGTTTGAAAGGTATTTCTGACCTTAGACGTCTACGAGACGTCATAACACCACCAGTTTTTACAGTGAAGTGATGTGAATGATTTATAAATCAATTGTATTAAAACTACAAAATTCAATTCAGAAAAGTACAGTAAACAAAATTAAGTTTTGTACTTGGCCCTTTTCCTTTCAGGTCACTTTCTATTGTTAGGCAGCCAAGCGACTCCTTCGATAGATTAAAATGCTTCTTCCCTATTTCACCTAATGGATATGACCCAAAACTTTTCCCCAGCTCCTATATCAGCGCGAATTAGAGTTAGTTTGCCATAGCAGTTTAGTATAAGTGTTTGTTTATACGTTTTTAACAAACATGGGTCAAAAGGTCACAATGGTCATTAGGAGGTCACTCTGTGTTACAAGCCATATGAGACTTGGTTCGTGGTTCTTTTGACGAGGTGTGGACGTGGTACTCGGCAAATGCATACCAAATAGTCAACTTATCATTCACACTCCATTGTACCCACGTACTATCTTCATGCCCTGCAATGCCAGCAAGCTTGTAATTTAATCGTTACGCGGCTTCTCTTTACACTGCTATGCATTGACCGCTTTGGGGCACGGTAATAGGATACCGAGGGGACATGGACATACTGGTATCAGAAGAAATTCTTGTCGGGCCTTATAGTCGGATTTACAAAAAACGTTATTAATTTTCTTAAGTTTCAGGCCATTTGGAGGGAATTAAAAAATAAGGATTTATTTTTTTTTTTTTTTTTTTTTTTTTTTAATTTTATTATTTATTATCAAAGTTTAAGGAATTTTAGCCGATATGTTCCGAAGATTTCAGCTAAGTTTGATATTGCTTACCACCACTTATTCGACGGATTACATCGATTGCAAAAACACGGGTACAGAATCCAGCTGCAAAAGTGCAGAAACAGCAAAGGGAAATCGCCGGCGATAAGAAATGGAAGAGGCCCTCTATAATCAGCATTTAGTTATAGGTCATCATCAATTTTGACTTGGTGTTTTACCACATACTTTACATGTATTAAGGTGTTTTTATCCTCAAAATCACTGTATCAAGAAAAAAAGAATGAGGAAAAGTCTGCGAACGAAACTTTCAGGGGCTCATGCTATTATGGAAAAAAGAAAACGCTTAGATGCATGCCTCCATTGCAACGACCAGTTATGATTTAAATGATGAAACAGGAAGATCTTGCATAGCGTGACCTGTGTTATGGAGCTGTAAATGATGACTAGTAGACCATCATTGTCCTTCATAAGCTTACAAAGAAGCTGCACGAGGCCAGCCCTTTATAACATACCCACAAGACCTATTAGCTTATGATGATGTAGTGCAAGAGTGCTAAGGATTTTGGATTATATAACCGTATTCACCACCCCAAAGAGGTTCTATATAGATAGAGAGGCAAACGGTCTACGTAATCTTTAGAACTACACCGTCTCTCGCAGTTTTGCGAACACAAAGGAAAAACCTAGTAGTACCAAAACATTAGAAAGCAAATGGAGGCCTCCGCTTTTTCCAAATACTGTGCGGTGCGTTTTGCATAACCACTAATCGGTAGTGATACCAATTAATGTATGTGTTAGAGTGGCCATGGTTTTGTAATAATTAGTGTACCAGGATCCTTGTGACTCATGATACTCTTTGTTTTTCATAATGCAATGAGCGCTTAGGTGAAAAGATGTATTCATTGAGGCGGTTTTATTTAAATCTCAAGACGACTGATGGGTCATTTCATTCGTTGGAGGGGCCATGGGTAGGCATAAATTTAATCCCCCAATAGCACCCAAATCCAACAACTGATATTTTGGCGGATTGTTGGATGAAGTGGCATTATGTGTGATGACAAAGCACCAAAACTGATAATTAGCCGTTTGATTTTGGGCAATATTCAAAATGTCAGCGCCCAGCATAGGAAAACGCGAATGGTTTTTTGAAGGCAGTTTCATCCCCTTGTTCACTACCAAAAGCAAAAACTCTATTATGCCATACAATGGCCCGAATCTTGAATGGCCCAACGGCCGCTCTATTTCAATCTATGAGCACGAATCTCCTTCTCACGCTATTAAAATCTTCAATTAAATGACGCAGTTCGAGTTAGCTTTCATTCAACTAGTATATTGAGCAAAGACACCCCTGTGAAATTTAGTAAGATGTTTATCCCGCAGAACGCATGGTCAGCGGGTGTTAACATGTGCCCATCCAAGGGTACTGAACAGAGCCCTTGGTAGATTAGCATGCCTTAACTCATAGTGTGGTATGGTATGTATATGTAATAGGTTGTTGGTGTTTTTTTGGCAATTCCATTTAGTGTTCAGGCCCCCCAGAAAACAAAAATGCAAAAATGTGGTCTTTTCCCCCAAGAACCAGAATGCCACTCACATATATGTTGCTAATTAATATAACGCACATCCTTGCAAAGCGGCATTGTGGTTCTTGGGGGGAAGGGTTCATATTTGGAAATCAAGCCTGTATTATAATTTTACATAAAAGCGTCTTTTTGAGAATTTATGTAAGTGAAATTTTTTGAAAACCACGAAAAGGTAAACTTTGAGCATGTCGCTTTATAATGCGGAATGTTTCAAATTCATCCGTTCTCATGAAAACTATAGAGGACGCCCTTTATTCCTTATCCGGCGATGTCCTTTCAAAATTTCATTCACGAAGCGGGATATTTTAACGTTTTGTCGAATGTTAGGCCAATCATTTCGGGGAGCACTATCGACCCCAAGTACTATCTAAAATCTAACAAAAATAAGATCGTGCATATATATATATATATATATATACATATATATATATCCCCACTGTTGTCGGAAATCTCTAATTTATTATTATATTTATATGGGATCGAATATTTATATCTAAAACTTATATAAGATTGCTTAAAACTTTCAAGGACTTCCAAGGACCACTTATAAATTACAGGACTGGCTTTTAATTTAACTGTTTCAAGGTGCGTATAGATAACGGTCAACGTGGCGCTGGGTGGAATATTGTTTATACTAGAACTTAGAAGCTACACGAGAAAGCTCAGCCGCACTTGATGATTCATCTTTGCTCTTCTCGGCTAACGTTCGTTCCATTGACAACACACACATCCAAACGGAGCTGTATGACACGACACCAACCAATTTGTTTACATTGTATTTAAACGCTAAACCTTACTATCACCAAACAAAAACGCTACTTTATTCCCCCACGTCATCAAAACACGCATGCAAAATTTCAAGACAATACGATATAAAATAGACACACAATTAGCAAAAAGGGTGGCTCCATCATCCCCATTATATCAGATGCACGAACGTTATATTCGTGGGTCCAAAATGTGATTTCATGATCTCTTCCTGATCTTCGTTCAGGTCAAACATTATTTTGGAACGACTTGCAAAAGGCAATTTTAGAACAAAAAATATTTTCTTTTTTAAATTGCTGCATTGTTCTTTCTTGTGGATTAAAAATTTCTGCATTTGTCCATGGACAGAAATAATGCACTGCGTCTATTTCCCGGGAATGTAATCAAAATTTCCCTCCAGAATGGGAAAATTTCCCACTATTTCTTTTGGATTTCTTTAAAGAACAAAATTTCCTTCTAAGTGTCAAATTTACCTGGAACTGTGGTTCCCGAGTTCCACACTTTTTCCACCCCTGCATTTGTCATTTCTTTGTGGCTTAATTAGTGCTTCGAAATGCTATTTTTGTACTAGCCCTATAAACCTTTAGAGGGACAATGATATGAAAAAATATTCAGACAGAATGAAATGTACCCTTGCTGAAATCACTTCCACAAATTTGAAAACAATTTTGGTGTTTACATTTTGTAAAAAGGGAAAAGTAATATTATTTTCCTTGTAAGCTTCACTTCTCAACCAAGGATACTGACATTGCCGGCATTTATCAAATCTGAAAAGCATGCAGTCATTAGCTCACAGACCATTCACTATGAGCTAGTAAAATCTCATTTCCCTTGGCACAGTTCAGTAGCTTTCATTCACCAATGTATTTAGAAAATACTCCCCCTGGTTTTGAGTATGATATTTGATACCCAGATCACACAAGGTCAGTTCATGTCAATATATGTACAAATACAACCCACTGAACGGTGTCCTTGTTGGATGAGTATATTGTAACTCATAGTGATTGCTATTGTATATGCTAATCCCGTCTAATCTACCTTTCACTTGCCAGATCTATATCTTTATACTACAAACCTGAAGTACAATGTCTGAATCCTGGTCTGAATGCTTTTGAATTGTGTCACAAAACATGCTAGATATGCCATAAATTCTGGTATGTCAATACCTTGATTTTCCATGGCCAAGAATTGCCACGAACTGCCATGAACTCTTGCTGTTTTACTCGTTTTATAGAATGTAAACATCCAGATTGTTTTCAAATTTGTGGAAGTAATTTCAATATGAGGGTCCATTTCATTATGTCTGAATATTTTTTTTTTCATGTCATTACTTTCCTTTAAGCACCCTGAACACTTACTCCAACAAAATTTCTTACATATGATCAGACTTGCTCCGTAGTTCTAGAAAGGTAAAAATTTTTAGGGACTAACAGCAAGCCCTTATTATCATTTACGACTGTACATTAATGTGACAAAACACAACTCCTTACACCAAATAAGAACAATGAGGACACTAATCATACATTACAGAAAATAATTCTTTTATTGACATTTCATGCTTCTTGACAAGATGCACAACTGACAAGGTGGGAGAGAGGGCACAAACACAATTTTTTGTACAACTGAGCAAATGTGAATCCCCGCTATCGTCCCTGGTAGCTATGTCACAGGTTCTGCAAAACCCTAGTAGTCCACTAATGTTTAAACTTTAAAGGTTGCTTGTTCCGAGTTATGTGTATTGTGTTGTCTACTTGATATGAGAGCCTGGCATTGCACATACACCCCATCAAGTACCGTGGGAAAAAAAAAATTGCGGTTTGATGGTAGATGCAATGCATGTTGCAAAGCCCTATTAATTACTGTGCTAATAGAATCTATATAAAGAATACTGTGGTCTGTCAGTGTGGTCTGTCTGTCTATCTGTCTTTGTATGTCTGTCTGACCGCGTCTATTTTCTCGCAACCGAGGGTAGCACGTTCTTGAAACTTGGTGGGCGCGGTTGCCCCTTGACTTCCGAAGACCCGAGTTTGTATTTGTTAGTGGATTCAAGTCATCAGGGGGTCATTCGAGGTCAAAAAAGGTCCAATGGACCGCGTCTATTTTCCCGGAGACAGAGGGTCGCATGTTCCTGAAACATGGTGGGTGGATGCCCTTGACCGTCCCAATACGGAGGGTTTGTATGGTTAGTGGATCAAAGGTCAATCAGGGGTATTCAAGGTCAAATGAGGTCAAATGGGGTAAACATTGGTGCTAATGGACATGACAATTTTGCGGGTGGGGTCGATTTTTGTTCCTGCCAAAAATTTTGAAGATCACGGAACAAGGTCATTCAGGGTCATCAAGTCAAATGAGGTTAACGTTTGGTTTCTCGGAGACCGGGGTCGCATGTTCCTGAAACTTGGGGGGTGGATGCCTCTTGACCGTCCGAAGACTGACGTTGTTATTGGTAGTGGATAAAGGTCATCAGGGGTCATTCAAGGTCAAATGAGGTCAAAAAAAAAAAAATTGGGGAAACGTTGTTATGGCATGAAACTTGGAGGGTGGGTTGATTTTGATGCCAAAAAATTGTGAAGGTCACGACAAGGTCATTAGGAGGTCATTCAAGGTAAATGGGGTAAACATGTGTATCCAGACAAAACTTGGTAGCTGGGGTCGATTGTTGAGCCAAAATTTTAAAGTCATGTTAAGGTCATCAAGGGTCATTCAAGGTCAAAGGGGGTAAACGTTGGTGTATATGGACATGAAACTTGGCGGGGGTGAGGTCGATTGTTGATGCCGAGATTTTAAGTCACGACCAGGTACCATAAGGGTCATCAAGGTCAAAGGAACCGTGATGGATGAAAACCAAGAGTCATTCAAGCCAGGTGATCGCGAAACCCAGGGTGATCGCGAAAACCCCGGGGACGCCTATCTATATTAATAATACCGGTGGTCTGTCAGTGGTCTGTAGTCTGTCTGGCCGCGCCTATTTCTCGGAGGACCGAGGTCAGCCACGTTCCTGAAAACTGGGGCGGATGAACTTGACCTTCCGAGGAACGAGTTTGTATTGGTAGTGGATCAAGGTACGAGGGTAATCGAGTCAAAAAGGTCAAGGGGAGCGTCCTTATTTTCTCGGAGACCGAGGGTCGAATGTTCCTGAAAATTGGTGGGTGGGTGACCCTGACCGTCCCAATACCGGGGTTTGTATTGGTTAGTGGATCAAAGGTCATCGAGGGTCATTCGAGGGTCAAAAAAGGCAAATGGACCGGGTTCGATTTTCTCGGAGACCGAGGGTCGCACGTTCCGAAATTGGGTGGGTGGGTGCCCCTGGACCGTCCCAATAAAGAGGTTGTATTGGTTAGTGGATTTAAGGTCATCAGGGGTCATTCAAAGTCAAATGAGGTCAAATGGGGTAACGTTGGTTGTATGGACATGAAACTTGGAGGGGGGTTGATTTTTGTGCCAAACAATTTGAAGTCACGACAGGTCATTAGGGGTCATTCAAGGTCTCAAATGGGGAAACGGTTGTAGGGACAGGAAACTTGGCGGGTGGGGTCGATTGTTGATGGTCGAATATTGTGAAGGTCACGACAAGGTCATCCGGGGTCATTCAAGGGCAAATGAGGTTAAACGTTGGTTTCTCGGAGGCACAAGGGTCGCGTTTACCTGAAACTGTTGGGTGGGTGTGCCTCTGACCGTCCGAAGACCGAGGTTGTTTGGTTAGTGGATCAAATGTCATCAGGGGTCATCCAAGGTCAAATGGTGTAAAACGTTGGTGTATGGAAAGGAAACTTCGAGGGTGGGGGTCGAATGTTGATTGCCGAAGATTTTTAAAGGTCACAACAAGGTATCAGGTCATTCAAGGTCAAGGAACCGCAAATCCAAGAGTCTTAGCCAAGGTGATCGCGAAACCAGGTGATCGCGAAAACCCGGGGACCGAATTAGTATTGATGGTTAACCACTTAAACGGCATTTTTTTTTGTTTTATAATCTTGGAATGAAATGGATTGAGGGCTCAAATTTCCGGACGACAATGGAAAAATACAGCCTTTCATCTGATATCAAATCGATACCTACTTCGTAACTCAAGGGGGGGGTCCCAAAGACGATCGGAACACGCACCTTTAAGCACTGCACTGTATGGCTCAATTATATATTGGTTACATCAAAAATAAGCGTGTCATTTGCCCATTCTAAAGAATCAACCGGGAACAGCCCGGAGGCCTTGATGAAAAACCATTTCCATGCCAAAAATAATGCAATACCATTATATTGTTGTTACTTGTCTCTCGTAATGGATCAAAAGGTAATATCTTCTAGTATAGAGTTTACATCTAATTTAGAAAAATGTGACCCAACTTTTTCTAGAAGGGTCACTGTATTCCCCGGACTAACTAACTTGATGACCAATTGTCATATTAATAACAAGTAATACAAGTCTCATTATATTGCTTTTGTTAGTATTTTTAACTCATTTAATGTTTTTTTCTAATATCTATATATTAATACAGGGGTCGGTCGTCTGTCTGTCAGTTGTGTGGCTGTCTTTTGACCGCGTCTATTTTCTCGGAGACAGAGGGTCACATGTTGCATTGGAACGTCGTTTACATACAATCATTCTTGCCAAGGAGGTACAAATGTGTGCAGCTGGGAGATTTTGATACCGAAAAAAATTTTGAAATCATGAAGGTCATAGGAGTCTTCAAGGTCAAATGGGGTAACATTGGTGTATGGACATGAAACCATCCAAGTTTCATGTCATACACCAACATTAGCCCATTTGACCTCCTTTGACTTTGAAGACCCATGATGACCTTGATACACTAAACCAATACAAACTCAGTCTTGCGGACGGTAAAGGGGGCACACCCCCACCAAGTTTTCAAGAACGTGGACCCTCGGTCTCCGCGAAAATAAACGCGGTCAGACAGACAGACACGCTGACAGACAGGACCAACACAGGTATTAAATATATTTTGGAAATATCATACTTTGGTGTACAAAAAATGCAGGGAAACAAGCACACTAATTTGTAGCAACCCGGTTGATAATAAGGTGCATTTAAAGGGCGTGTCCGATCGTCTTTGGGAAACCCCCGATTTACCTGGAGAAAGTAAGATCAATTTGATATCAGATGAAGGCCGTATTTTCTCATTGTCGTCCTGAAATTTGAAGCCTCACTCCATTCATTCCCAAGATATATAAACAAAAAGTGGTTAACAATAAATTGTAAGGCCACAGTATTGAATAGGGCTTGCAACAGGCCATATTGGTTCTACCATTCAAAAACCGCAAGTTTGTTTCCCACGGAACCTTGATGGGGTTTGTATGTGCAAGTGTCAGGCTCTCAATCAAGTAGAGAACAATACACATAAATCGGAAACAAAGCACCTTTGTTTTTTTAGAAAGCAAAAACCTAAAAAAAAATAAAACTTGTTGACCCAGGCTTCGAACTTACCCACGGTGCACATATGCACCGGTGCATGTAGCTTTCTCTCTGTGAAGTAACTTTTGTATCTTGCATGGACTTTACTGTGGGCTGCATGTAAAGGTAAAACTTTGTGACTTCATAGTGCATACATTGCATTTAGCTTATTTTCATAGAAGTCATTGAATGCTTGAAATGATAAAATTTGAGCCAATGTCAATAGTCTTAAAAGGTACCGAGTTGATATGAAAAAAGGTTAGCATAGCACCAATCCAATGCCTTTACAGTAGCGGTGCAGATAACTTTTACATTCGTGCATGTAGTTCTAAAATTGTAATTCGAAGCCTGGTTGGACACGGGGCAATGGTTAAAATGCAATGGTTTGAGCATCTTATCAGGTGGCGTAACAGGCCTGCCCGCTCTGAGGGGGCAAAGTTTCCCGGGTTGTCTGGGGAAAAAAACATTGTCCCTCTCATGGGGGTCAAAAGGCCAATTTTTCCCGGTCAGAGGGCTCTACAATAACAAAACGGCTGGATTAGCCATGATTTTTTGCAATTTTTTTCCCGGCCAAAGTCGTCAAGGGGGGGGGCACGTTGTCCCCCCTTGCCCCCTCCCCCGCCTGTTACGCAACTGATCCTTATATTAAGCTGTAAAAATGTATCCATATTATACTCGTAACTAGCTGTTACCAGCAGGAAAATTGCATTTAACTTAATCCCTGGAACCTGCCAGGTGATATGTAAGCCTTATCACTCAGAATTCAAAATTGTTTAAAAAAATCATAATTATGCATTTTTATGACCATAATGATGATCAGAAGCAGCATGACAAATGCCAGGCCTACAAAAAATTTATGTTGCTGGGACCTTCAAAAGAACTGGGCAAAAATTTTCTGTGCAAATATGTGAATGAAGTGCACATCACAAGCACATTAGCACAAAGTCCTACAGCTGGCCCAGATTTTGACACATCTGGTGCAATCTGGGCCTTTATTTGACACCTTTTGTATAAAGTTAAGGGTGTTTTTTTTTGTTTATTTTTCCTACTCTTAAAAATTTTCTGCAGTTGTCAATTGTTTTCTGGGACCTGCGGTCCCATGTGGTCCTGTGGATTTGGTTTAGGCATTACAATGATTCAAAACAAAGTGAACTCGGATTACATAATGCGTTAAAAAGTCGCATTTCATAAATGGTTCTAAAAAGCACAAAACAAAATTGTGCCTTTTTTATTAATAGCGTATTACATTTAATCAATACATCTAGCCATTTAAAAAGTACCACATTTTTTAAAGCTTACATGAAATGATGCCAAAGCAGCTACAGGGTGGGCCAGAAATATACATGGTGAAACAACAAAAAAGTTAACATTTTTATTGTCATGGTGAACTTTGTGGTTTCCTTTTCTGAAAGATATGTAGATCAAAATAAATATGGATTTAGAAAGAATTGCTTAGGCCCTTCAAACAAGCAAGGAAAAACGAGTTCACAATACCTAAGTGTTATTACAGGATGGTCAAATTTATGCTTATTCTGAAGTGTAAAATACATGTATAAAAGATTTTCAAACCATTTTTCAGACAATCTTTTCCTGGTCATTGGTAATGGAAGCAAGTTGCTCTCAAAACTGATATAACCCATATTCTTGTGTACTTTTGATTATACAGGGTGATCAGAAATAAAATCACTCTGTAAGAGCAAAACTTCTGGTGCTCAAGTGTCTTAATGCTATGGAAGTTAACTATTAAAAATATTAGTAAAAACATTGTAGCCAGAAAGTAAATAGTGTAGGTCTCTTCTAAAATCGGCATTCCTTTGATAAAATCATATAGGTGATAAAAATGGAAGGCAATCCTTCTGTATTTCTCACATTTAAAATAGGGTCTTGCACGTATACACAGAAAAAATTTCTGAATATACACTGATGTATAAAGCATAATTTTTCCTACATGTACACATTAAAGGCTGACTCAGAGATTTCCCGATGAGGGCACACTCAATTTTCAAACAAATCGTGTTTTTTGCATGTACATAATGCTTGTCCATATACTAATCATTGTGTGAAAATAACTAAGCTCAAATCGAAGTCATTCATATAGAAAATCACAACTTTGTTATAAAATTCCGGATATGGCACCGTTATACTGTGCATAAATTTTTACTGCATGAAAACGGAAAAATCCGATTCATCTCTAACTTTGGAATTGAACATTTTTGGTGACTAACTTTAGTTCTAGTTGACTATTTTTAATTTCTACTCAAAATAATTATATTTCGAAATCTCTGAGTCAACCTTTAAGCACATATTCACACTTCTAAAATATGCACTTACATGTACAAAATGAAGCATTTATGGTGACACAAGCTGAAACTGAACTTAAATTACACAAAACAGTCATGAAATACATCCACCCTGTATATATTATCTATCATATACAACTATATTTTGTTTTAAAACTTGACCAGTGCAAAATAACCGGTCTCAAACATTGTACAAGACAAGATTAAGACACGTTTTACCGATGTGACAACTAGATTTAGAAATTCTGTCGCAAAAAGGTATCTTTCCACCCTGTATAATTTTACTCACCCTGTATAATACATGGTGGTTCTTGCATAATCGTAAGTATTTACAAACATGCTTATGAGAAAGAACATCTTCCTTGTGTTAATACTTTTTCGGGTGGTTATTTCACATTAAGCGTGCCCTTTCAGTTTCACGGGGGCTGAAAAATAAAAGTTGTTGTTGAGGAAAAAAATAAACAGATTCTGAAACCTTGGGGTATATGTCATTTATATCTAAAATTACAGACTGTGACATCCATGTTAACCTTATGATCTTTCACATAAAATACATTGATAAAAATAGGCAACTGGAGGAGACATTTTGTTTAACAATTAACACACTTCATAACCTGAAACTGTTACACACCATTTCTTTGTACAATTTATATGCTTCTGTATTACTCATCAAATCACTCTTTCATCTCCAGGCCTAGTCATATTTTACATAATATTAAATGTATGATGGACTAATTGGGCATTCCAAGATATGGAGAAGGTAAAATTGATTAGTAGCAGCCAAAATAACTTTTTTTACTGGACTTAAAATTCAATATCCAGACTAGTGTTTTTATTTTAAGTCTTATTGTTGGTTGTTGTGTGTATGCCTGTATGATTAGTATGTCATACAAAACTTTTTAACTGTGAGCTTTCAGGGCTTCATTCATTGTTAAGTATTGGAGATGACAATTAAAGGTGCAACGAAGAGATTTCACATATCAGGTGTTTTCCTAAAAAAATGACAAGTACTGATTTTTGGCCATGATGTAAAGCTTTTCCATCAAAAATAATCCCCATTTGAAAGGATTAAGCAGAGAATTGTTTCTTCGGTAGAAGTGTGAAATTTCTAATTTCGTATAGGATCAATACAAAATTCAGCCTATGTTTTAATGAAAATATAAGCAATCAAAAATACTTCTTTCCTTTCTTTTAAACTTTCTGAAGCTAATATAAGTACCAAGCTATTTGAGTGGTCTAATCTTAAGAAATTACATTATGACACAATTATTTTGGAGCCTCAAAATCTCTTGTTGCACCTTTAAAGTTTTAACAATTAACCCTACAATTTATTTACATGCATTGTATTGATAATATTTCTGCATAGTATGTGATGTCAAATGTTAATGCATGTTACAGAGTCAAATGTTGATTTTGTTACAGTGTTCCCCACCCCTGTCAGACCCAGGGAGGTCTGTGGAATTAATTACATGCATGGTTTATGGGCTTGTGTCATACCCAGATTGGCTACTCGAGCTCATCTAGATAAAAATTATTTGGCCAAATGTGGCTATTTTTGGCAGTATGATCTTTTTACATACTCCCTGATAGACCCAGGGGGGGACCCTGGGGAAATATATACTGGTTAGGAGGGGCTTTTAACCCTTCTGACAATATACCCAATTTTTGCTACTCTACTCATGAATCTGAAGAAAGATACTGCCAAATGTTCCCGGTTAAATTTTTCCTCACAGACGGACTTAACGGAATAGCCCATTTTTAGTCCCTCGGACAATAAGTCCAAACAGCCTATCCAGGTCAAGAGGTTTTTGAGATGGCTTCCCAATTACCACATTTTTATTTGGGAACCATTCCCAAAACCTCCGACTTTAAAATAACCTTAGCTACAGCAGCAGGTTTCCCCAACCTGGGGGTCTAGACCCCTTTTGGTGTTGCGGACCCTTAAAGGGGAACCCGTACAACGAATAATATTAAACAATATACACTATAAAATAATTATTGACCACATTTCGAGTGGTTTCATAGAAAACAGGAATTATATTAACCATAACAATGAATTAAAACCGTCTAGTCTGACCATGTGCTATTTAAAAATCGCGCTAGTGTATAACGTGTTATGCGATACGGCCGGCACGTTTGCATCACACATGCCATAGGAAATACACATTATGAAAGCATGTGTGATGGTGTATGACGCTACTGTGCCGTCCATATCGCATAACACAAATATACATATCCCATATACACTAGCGCAAATTTCAAATAGCGCATGATCAGACAAAATGTTTTTAATTCATTTTTATGGTTAGTAAATTCCGTTTTCCCACGAAACCACTCCATATGTGTCCAATAATTGTTTTTATAGCGTATATTGTATAAGTTATTCTAGGTAAAGGTTCTCCTTTCAGAAGGGGGTTGCGAAATTAATTGGAATAAAAATGAAAGTACTTGATTAAAAGGCATGAACAGAATTGGCAAATAAGATAATTTGACTATGTCAAGCAAGCCAAACTGATTTTGCAGTGTTTGATTAATCAATTTAATTTGTATTTGATTAAAATTTCTGCACGCTTCGCACGCAAATCTTCATATATCATCACTTACAGGACTGCGCACTTGTTTTAGGAATGGGGAACTCCATGCCCTAGGAATGCTACAACCGAAGTTGCTTTGTCATTCGTGTGAATTGGTTCATTATATTCTGTTTCTTAATTTTAAGCATTGCCCTTGCTTCCCAGTCACTAGTAGATTAAGAGTTTTGGGTAGCTATGCCTTCCCCTGTCCTTATTATTCATTTACTCTGTAATAACTGTTTACATCTCTCCCCTGAGTTCTCAATGGCCCAAAGCGTTTAAGAACACATATGAATGCATCCATCCCTACACATGGAAAAGGTAAACACCTTTAAAATACAGACTTCTTGAGGGGTCCACTGCCTGACAGCTAAGTGATAGGCACGAGCTTTTTTTTGTGATTAAATTTCCACTATGCCCATTGCCCCCGAGTGGCACTAATAGGCAAAAAATAACCTGAGTGCCTATGGGTGCTACTTGGGGAATGACATGAATTGTAAATAATGTTTTCTGCATTGCTTAGCATCTTCCAATTTGGACAACAGTAACAAATCCTAAAAATCAAATGTCATTTAAGGAGGTCATATTAGTGATCTCTGCTATATAAGTTGCTTGAACATGACTCAGATGCCTTTGACCTTGGAATTGACCTATGACCTTAATCCACATATGACCGCGTTCAAGCTTTGACTTACGTTTGGTGGCCAGAAAGGTGGAAACTTAAAGGGAAAGATATCCTACTTAAAATCAAATCATTTTCTAGGGAAATTTTGTATGAAAACGAATCTGAAATAAAAAAAAAATATGCAATAATTATGAACTTGACAATTTGCCCATCGCACTGTACATGCATATTTCTGTTTCGGGCCATATCTCATATTTGACAAAATCTGTCCAAAAAAACAGTCCTTAAAAACCTGGGATCTCAGGCTAACAAATATAAACTTGCTCTAGAGGGAGGGTCTTGGCTATAGTCAAGTTATATTTGTTTACCTTAAACCTAACAGTTTGAAGTACTTATTTTTTTGCGAATGCCCATTATTTTTTTCACGGCCTCCGAATGTTTAGGGGTAGGGGTAACATATTTACACTTTATTGGTTTGGCCATGTCATCAATACCTTCATTTTTTCACTATTTAGCTATTGAATACTGAACCAAAAGACACACCAGAAGCATCACCATCTCTCTCATTGAGATTTTTGCTTTTTCAATCACAAAATGGGCTAAAATTGCACTTTTTTCCCAAATCTGTCACCCTGACCACCGACTTTCCAACCCTGTTACAAAATAAGAATAGATTGATCCCATTTACTGATTTGAATTTACAAATGATACCCCCCCTGTCAACATGATTAGTAATAAAGAATAGTCACTACTAGGTAGTTTTCAGGTATGAGAGCACTCACAGGCAATTCAGCAAGTCAAAATTTTTGTCACCCGAAAAACGGCAATTTTTGGCTAAAATTGGCCAAAAACTGATTTTTCTCAACCTCATTGAAAATATGGGGTTTTAAAAGTGCCAAATCTGAAAATAATATGACATTTACCCTAAAACATTTAAAGGTAATCAAGAATTTTTGAACTGTTTTCAACAACCCCTAAATTTTTTTTCACCCCCGTGTCCGCTAAATGTAAGTCAAACCTTGAAAGCTGTTATATGTCTATTTCCCAAATTGCATCAGTGAACCTAATTTTGCAGCAATGGATCATGGTAAAACCCCATACTGCTTTGTACTATTTTTTTTTTTTTTTTGTCAGTGCATAGTGCAATCTAAGCAAACTAATTCTCCAGAATTATGACCACATAATATAGAGGTAAATAAACAGAAAATGCATCATTTACAATCTTGGAGGCCGACTCCGAGATTTTTGGAACTATCATACTGATATTTTGTATTAACTTACAAATTACTAAGATAGTCACCTACATGTCAAATACTTATTCCATAGTTGATAGGAATCGTTTTTTGTTTTCCGTTTTTATGGCCAATAAACCTTTATCACGTACAGTATACCTGTACAGCGCTTTATGATACTTAATAAATACTTCTGGAATTCAGATTTTAAGTTGAAATTTTCTTACCTGAAGGACTGTGATTTGAGCTGAGTTATGTAGTGATTAATATGGGCAACATTTATTGTAACTAGAATTTCAATCACGGTTCTTCAGCTTTCGCGCTCCCGCTATACAGGTCAAAGAATATAAGCTGTGGGCCGCCCCGCCTATCTGTACAACTTTTGACTCACATACCTTTGATCATGGCACATGACCTTTGCCCCCTCATTACCATGAGCGATCCATATTGCAGGCCTATGACTCAAGTTTGGTTCCAATTGGAAATCACCATTTTAAAGGTCATTTTTTTTTCAATGTAGTCAACTTTACAAAAATTTTTTTTTAAGCCTATTTTTCAACTTGGACCTCACATGACTTTGACTTGGTCACACGACCTTTTACCTCATCGACATATGAGGGATCTCATTGTTCACCTATGACAAGTTTGGGTTCCAAGTGAAATTCATCTTTTCAATTGAGGTCAATTTTTTAAAAATCCCAAACGTTTTGCACTTAGTGGACCTCCATCGCGGTCCACAACAAAAAAACCACAGGAATTTGTTTGAAAATTGCGTTCCGTCATCGGAAAATTCGGTGTCAAGTCAGCCTTTAAGGGAAATATACAAACCTCCAGCATTTCTTCTTGGTGCATTACGGGCAGTGCCAGGGGGTGGACCCCCCCACCCCCGAGATTTAATCTTGTAATGTTTCGTCACCCGCCTATGATGTTTCGCCTCTTCCTCCTTTTTTTTTTTTACCCTGGTGGCCCCCTCTGGGCATTGCATTTATTTCTTCATGCTGTTCCTGTTTCTTATGACAGAAACCTTTCTGAACAGTTTTTAATTTTGAACGGCTTCTCATTGGTAGAATACTCTCGTGTCTGTAAAATGACTTTTTTTGGTGAAGACCTTTTGCAGTACTGGCATTTGTAAGGATTTTCTCTGTCATGTCTACGTTCATGTTGTTGCAAATGCTTTGCTTTTAGAAGTGTATTTTTATTGCCTCTTTACATTGAAACTCTTTTCTTTGGAATGTAATGTTCATGTTGCTGCATGTGTGCTTTAAACAGCAAGTGTTTTTCCCTTGCAATTCGTTACTTTGAAGGCTTTTCTTGGGACGTGTAACTGTTCATGTTTATGCATACTTCCACTGCCCTAATCCTTTTTTACAATATTTCCATTGATGGCTTTGCTTTTAGAATGTAACAATTCATGGTGTACTGCCGCTTGGTTTAAAATGGAAGCTCTTACAATACTTACCCTTAAAAGGCTTTTCTTTATTGTGTACCCTTTCATGTTTCTACTGTTTCCACTTTCAACTAAGGCCTTTTTTGACAATATCTACCTTTTGAAAGGCTTCTCTTTTGTAATGATACGTTCATGTCTGATCACATTACTTTCGGAAGTGAAGCCTTTCTGACAGTATTTACACTTGAAACGTTTCTTTCTCATTGGGTCTGAATTTGTCTGTGCCTTTCAACTTTCTTTTTTGTAGTAAAGCCTTTGCCACAGTAGTCGCACTTGTATGGTTTCTGTCTTTCACAAGACTTCCTGATGCCCAGTTTAACCGTGCTTTTAATTGAATGGGATGGTTTACTCTGGCACCTATCAAGATCTCCCTTTAGCATTACTCTCCGTGGTTGTAGATGCAGTAACCTTTGATTCAATTGATTTGTGGATATGGTGGAAGTTTGTCCTTTGTGTTTGATTATGTTGCGTATGGTTTCTTACTTCTCGCAACATTGCTCCCTCCCTCCCGCCCTCGGTTACTTTCCTCGTCTTCGTCTCCAAGTGTGCTTCTCGCCAACCCCCTTTTCGGTATTGGATCAATGGTATTCTGTAGTCATACTGAGGGGCGAATCCACATTCAATGAGACGCAGATGAAAGAAGATATCGACGGGACGTCATTATAGAACCTTTGTCTGCAATAGTTACACACATGGGCATCAGATCTCCATTCTCTTGAACGTCGGTGGGAGCCATTCTACAGAATGAGAAAATACAAAAAACAAGAAATAATTGGCAGGTTACATCTTTGTAAAAGCAGCTTGAATTTCCTCATAAGACAAATTCTGAAAAAAGGAGAGCCCCGATTGGGTCATATCCAATTAATTATGTTAAAGTAGATGATAAATTTGTTTTCAATTGATTGTACAGAAATGACTCCAAGTGACCTCTACTGAACTCTAACTCCAACATTTGAACTCCCATAAGTCTAGCTTATGTAAGCTTAAATAGGTATAGCCATACTAGTATTTTATCAGTAGTCTTAAAGCAAATGTAAAATTGCTAAATATCCATTGGTGTCCTAAAGAAAGCTAGTTTTTTTTCACTTGCCCTTGTGAAATCTCTGACTTTTGGTAATAATAATTAATAAAACCGACATTTCTATATGGCCTTTTCCACAGGATACAAGCGATGTTGCCTATTATTATTACGCTGCCTTCATGAAATCGTCACAATCATTTCGCTTCACTTAGGCCGGCAGCCGGCCAAGCGCACATGCCTATCAGCACTTAGATTGTAATATCCCCCATAACAGCTACCCGAATATCGCTTGGGTCGACGAAGCAAGTGAGGTAAAGTGCCTTGCCCAAGTGCACAACACATTGGCCACAGCGGGGCTCGAACCCACAACCTTTGGATCATGAGTCGGCAGTCATATCCACTGGACCACATGTGCCCTATAAGCAAAAAGGTGCCCCATTTTGGTCAACCAATAACAATTTTACAGAGTACTCTATGGGAATTATAAAATCAAGTTTTTAGCTTTCACATCAAAACAGGTTGAAATATTGGCGCAAAACTTTACAGATGGCATTTTGGGGTGAAGCCATTCTATCAAGATGAAAACTTAATATGTACTTAAAATATATACCTAAAGGCTGACTCAGAGATTTTGAAATATATTTTTTTTGTGTAGTAATTAAAAATTCTCAACTAGAACTAAAGATAGTTCCCTAAGCTGCTTAATTCCAAAGTTAGAGATGAATCAGATTTTTCGTTTTTATGTAGTACACATATATGTACAGTATAACAGTACCACAGGATACTGTGTATATAACAAAAATTCCGGATCTGGAATTTTTAAACAAAGCTGTGATTTTCTATGAAGGACTTCCGATTTGAGCTTAGTTATTTCACACAGTGATTACTATATGGACAAGCTTTATGTATGCAAAAAACACAATTTGTTTGAAAATTTAGGGCGCCCTCCTCGGGAAATCTCTGAATCATCCTTTAAATCAGGTCATCTATTCTGAATTTGTTTTATAGGTGCACTGAACTTTACACCCCAAATCCAAACTAGAATTTGGTGGGTCTTGGCTTTCGCACTCACTATATTCAAAGAATATAAGCTGTGAGCCACCCAGCCTATCTTACAACTTGACCTCATATGACCATTGACCTTGGCACATGACCTTTGACCTCGGCACATGACTTTTGACCTTGGAACATCATAACATGACCTTTGACCTTGGCATACGACCTTTGTCCTCATCAATGAGGGATCTGTTTTAACACTTGCAAGACCAGGGGAGTGAGTACTTGTCAGTAAGTCATAAATCCACACACAAAAAATTCTGGGACACATTTAATTTATGTCATTTAACTTGACATGTATTTCAATGGGAGGATTATTGGTACAGATGTAGATGTATATATTTATCCTAAAAAGCATTAAAAATTTCCATCTTGGTAAATCCTTATAGTTATTACCCGAACTCACCCATAGACCACAATATACAATGCCACTGAGGTTAGAAAATGGACCAAGTCTCAAATCATGCAATGACGTCATCATAAGAAAACCCATATGGGCTGAAATCACTGGCAGCGACACCCTCATGACTTGCCCTTGCTAATCATCTACTGGGGCCCCGGGGTCCATGGTTTGAAATCTATCCCTTTGCCCCTTCCCTTCCCATACAAGAGCCTTGTTAGAGCAGAGAAGATGAGAGAGGAGGAGAGTCTGTTACTTCAAAAGATAAACTGTTCAACCGCCTATTCATCTTAATTGCCTTAAATCTGATTGATTGGATCAAAGACCTGCGCTACTTGCTGGAGAACATTACATACACCCGTCATTAAATCTCAGAAATATTCCAATTACCCAGTTGTCAACTGGTATTTGTACAGAGTCTATACACTATGGTCGTGACCAGTATAGTCCCCATTCCGAACTCATTTGGCGAGAACAAAAAGTAACGGTTTTCCTCAATAATTTGCCAACGAATAAAATAAATAATTATCAGTCAGAACAAACGTAGAGTTCATTACCACCAGAAAACTTTTAGCTGGAAGATTAATAAACTGTTTTAGTAGCAGTGTGTCAATTACTTCCTGTTGTGAAACTTTTGCGACTGACCAAGCTTGAGTCGGTTGAACAGATTACTTCAAAGGTCCAATCGAGCGAGTCGGAGCGACCCTTGAAGTTTCCCAAAAAATGAGCTGGTGAATGAGAGTAATCCTGCGTATTCGGATTTCAAAATCGAGCCATCTTCTTCTTTCTCGTCTTCTCTGGTTAGGGTTATACTTAAATGTACAAATAATTATGACAATTTGGCATACGGTACATGCATATTTTAATATCAATGAGTACGAGTCTATGATATTCACGTAATAGACACATTAAGTTGTGGCAAACTTAACACTTTCTGCATAAGGGGGGCTCCTAGGGGCCCATTTTTTTTTTCAGCCGGCGTTTTTTAACGCTGCAGTATATTTGGTTTATATTTTTTATATTTGTTAACTTTTAGTTGCGCTTGCATTGGTGCTAAAAAAATTCAAATCCATCGCGTCGTTTTTGGGTTACATTAATTAGCACGGGTCCCAAGGAGCACCCCCCATGCACTAACGGAAGTGCCCATGAAAAAAATTAAAATCTTAAGAGTTACGGTGATTCTGATATTCATAATGCATATACCTAGTGACATAAACAATGTAACTAATTAATCAAAAAATTCTTGGAAAGTATAGTAGGCCATTGGTATCATAATATTTTATATACATCATATACGGTTTACTGGAGGAACATATGGTAAATTAAACAAGTAAACCTAAAAAATATAAAATGGCATGAGACATTTATGTTTGTGCTTAATATGGTAAATATATTTCATTCTTCACCAATTAAAGCAATCAGCAAAAGTTTAGGTGTATCAGTGCCGTAGAAAATGCAGAAGTGAATTATTGTCTTTTTCGTACATTTTGACGCAAAATTAAAATCAATGTTTTGCCCCTATAGTTTTCTTACCGAACAATTTTTTTCAGTTTTTATTTCTTTATTGTTGATGTCTTTGAATCCTTCTAACATGTGGTGGATTTCATCTAAAAATTCCTTTAGGAAAGTGGTTATTTAATGAATGGGCCCCTAGGAGCGGATGTCTTTAGCCTCTTATCTGTTTTGGGGTATGTTATTTTTATAAAATATATGGCCTAGACTATCATTTGCGATCAAATTGAAGAAATTTCATATTTTGTGAAAATGTGCCAGTGCCGCTTTAAAGTTATATGTGAAAATGGGTACCAGATAATGCAATGTCAAAACCAGAGAAGATGAGAAAGAAGGAGATGGTTCAACTGTTACTTCAAACGATAAACTGTTCATCCGCCTATTCATCTTAATTGCCTTAAATCCGATTGATTGGATTAAAGACATGCACTGCTTGATGGAAAACATATTACATACACCTGTCATTAAACCCCAGAAATATTCCAATTACCCAGTTGTCAACTGGTATTTGCAGAGTGTATACACTATTGTCGTGACCAGTACAGCAAAACGTACTCTTCTGCATCACTTACAGACAACTTTGACCCCAAATTTTCAATTGGACACTTTCGGACACAAACAGGTATGGTTGAGGTGTATTCAAAATGCATTTATCTAATCATTCATCATATTTCACAGGAACTAACTGGATGTGTAAATTATGCTAAAATAACAACATCCTTTATTGACCTCAAAACATTGAATCAAGGTTAGCTTGCTGAAAAAGGATTGATTTTGCTGTTTTCTTTCGTTATAAAAAGTCAGTTTTCCTCAATTATTTCGCCAACGAATAAAAAAAATAATTATTGGTCAGAACAAATGTGGAGTTCCTTACCAGCAAAGAACATTTAGCTGGAAAATTAATAAACTGTTTTAGTAGCAGTGTGTCAATTACTTCCTGTTGTGAAACCTTCCTGACTGGTCAAGCTTGAGTCGGATGAACAGATTACTTCAAAGGTCCAATCGAACGGCCCTTGAAGTTTCCCAAACAATGAGCCGGTGAATGGGAGTAATCCTGGGTAATCGGATTTCAAAATCGAGCAATCTCCTCCCTTCTCATCTTCTCTGGTCAAAACTGAGGGTGCTCTCTCTCTCGTTATCCTGCCAGGATTTGACGAGCACCAAATATTTTCCTACAGTGCTACATACTCCCAGTCGTGGAGTCTGTCTATCCACAGACTTGCACGAACAGTAACAGGAAACCACTACATACATTGTACATGTTTACTTTTCCTTATTTACAAAATTTATTGTAGTCTAAAAACCCTTTCAAAATTAGTTATTCATTCGTATTATGTCCCAAATGCATGGTTAACATGTTCATGAAACGGCAAATTTTTCATGCAGTTTCCGAACATATTTCGTGCACCCGGCAATGTTGTCATAACTTAATTCACATGTATAAATAACATCAAGTGACAAGGTCATGTCAAACTACTTTTTACACAAGGGAGACTAATCCAGTTTTCGTCATTGCACATATCCCGAAATTCACCATGTTCCATTACCAACATACAAATAGCACTTCGCACATTACAGGTTTGGCGAGGATATTTCCAGGGTATCTCGGGACGATGCAATTACCTTTCGTCTGTGATAGAGGGTTATATCCCTCTACCACAGATTCGATCTGTGTAGGTACTACATCACTATAGTCGCCGTAACAATTTTTTTAACTAAGCGTACACAGTACCGGCGTGTGCGACCTGTACACGGGCATATCGCGTGCTTATTTTAATCGTTGCATTTACGCGCAGTGACGAGCCAGGCAGTGCGACCATTTCACGCACACATGCAGCAGATTGTTCGAATCAGTTCAAACAATTATTACGCAGAGTATAGCCTGGCAAGGGATCCTAAATGGCCTGGCTAATTAAATATGCAGCTCATACTTTCCGCACCGCCGTAACTCGTAAGTTCTTTCTAACCAACAACGCAACATCATTTGAATTTTGTTTCTGATGATGATCGCCTCTAATTTAAATTTGGTTGCTAGTTTGACTAGTTTGCTAAGCATAACTTCCCATATTCTTTTAACATGTTTTTATTAACGATGTCAACCGGGAAAGAAATGTATGGTTTTGCATAACTTCACATGATACCTCGTTATGACAACATTTAGGCCAGGGAATTGATTCTTAGTTTTCCTGTTTGGAGCGGCGCATCAGATTTGCCGCTGTGTCAAATATTTCATTATTTTGTGAAAAAAAAAACGTTTTCTTGAAAACTTTAAGGCCTTGAAAGTCGAATATGAGTTTAGCCGTCAACCCTTTTTTCAGCTCATAACGAGGCAACTTTTTCATTATTTATTATTCATGAATTTGTAATTCCCATCGCTCACCAGATATATTTGTCGTTAATGGAAGCAGAAACTGTTGCTTTGTGAATTAATCTCACTAAACTATTTCCCAACATTTATTGCAGAGATGCTAGTTATCAAGTCCCAATTCCTAAAGCTTACTAAAAAGGCTCTGAAAAAGAAAAAAAAATGATCCCAAAGGTAATTTTTTCCAAAATAATGAATTTTTTCTGAATATGGATCACAAAACCGGCCCAATTTTTCATAAACGCCGCCGGGTGACGCTAACTCCACATCAAACTTTCAAGGGCCTAATAAAACAATTTTCAGTCAGTTGCTCAAAATAATTCAAGCATCCATTCCTGTTTTCTTTTAATAGTCCTTTGTGGTAGGGGGTGTCACAGTGTAACCATCAATAATGATTTCATCCAGATTTTTGTCCTGCTTGTTCATCATTCTCGGTCCAAAATGTGAAAAACTGATTTTTAAAATTTTTTTGAAAATAACCGCAAATATCACTGTTTTGTTAATTAAGCAACTTCACTTGTAAACTTTGTTTTATGTAATAAATACAAGCGGTTCTCGAACCACAAGTTCTCGCCTGCTTTCGCGCTTAATTGTAATACAAAAAGCAGCACACCAGAGTGCAACTGGTCGAGTCAAGGGTGTCCCAAAAAGTGGTGCAAGCAATTAAACTCTCCCATTTCTAACTATTTTTTTTTACTCCCACTAATTTCATTTGCACCACCCTAGGGGGCACAACATTTTCCATTGTGGAGATATTAATCTGCAAGTTGAAATTCCCTCCCCCCCGCCACGAGCAAAGTCATAGATGTTAGGGAGTACACCCTGGTTCTGCATTTATAGTTTCTTTCACTTCTGCTTTCCATTTTGACAACCGACCCCAGGGGTCCCACCATTTTCCATTGTGGGGAGATAGTAATCATGAGAAGTCCTCAACAAGCGCATAACTAAGAAGTTTAGAAGTAGCACCCCCGGGTTTTGCATTTTGATAGTATCTATACCTCTCACTCTTTTCATTGGACACCACCCTAGGGGTCACAACATTTTTCCGTTGTTGGGATATTAATCTTGAAAAGTCCACCCACATGAGCACATAAGAGACGTTTAGCTTCCACCCCCGAGTTTTTGCATTTAAGTATTTCTAACTTCTCACTTCTTCATTTGATACCACCATAGATGTCCAACATCCTCTTCTTCCGTTTTGGAGATTTAATCTTGAAAGTCCCCAACATATCATAACCAAGAGATTTGAAGGAGTAGCACCCCCGGTTTGCATTTATTGTATTCTTTATTTTCCTGCTCTTCATTTGACACACCCAGGGGTCACAACATTTTCCATTGTAGAAGATATTCATCAATGAAATTCATAGCAAAATCCCTTAAAAATCACTAAATTTAGTAAAATAGAAATTTATTCAATTTGGCAACCCTTATGTTTGAAAAACTCATGTGACCACATTTTAATTTGAGTCGCCTACGGGGTCCAGAAAGCGATGAAATGCAACAATTTTGTTGTATTTTTCACTTTTTCCAAGAATGTCAACAGGCTGGTACCCAAAAGACTGACCAGACTAGAAAAACATCATTTCAATGAACAGTCACTGATCTAGCTATATTGAAGTTAATACCTTTGTTGTGGTGTACTCCCCCTTTTGATAAGTCTTCTTGTTTTGTAAACCACCAAAACACACACCAGCCATATATGCCAATAAAACCCTCTAAGCCTATTTATTGTAAGGTACACAACTCCTTAATCAAATCTTTTTGAAGGGTAGTATTCCACACTGACCATTGACAACCTGATAAAGTTGGTTGAAATAGACCAAGCATTTAGCATTAGTTGTAAGTTGCAATTTTAAATAATTCAAAGAATGGCCCCTTTTAAGTGGCCGACATGCATTTTGACCACATTATGATTCACAACCAAAATATTTACCATATAGTAGCCATGGAGCGCAGGAATGTTTGCATATCCAATGTACCATTTAAGCGATACAACATCAGCAAATTACGCATATTTATCGATCAATTTGCAATCAAACAATCCCCTTTAATTGATCCACTTGCACTTTGACCGCAATGATGATTCATACAAAAGATTACGGCATAGAGTCTCATGTAAGCGAGGAATTTTTGCATATCCAATGTACAATTTTATGAGCCCAGCAATTTATGCCTCTTTAATTTAGCTCACTTGTATAAAAATGTCCCCTTTAATCGTCCCACATGCATCTTTGACCATTAGGAGTTCACCCAAAAGAGGCATGGCATAGTATTCTTTTCATGCAGCGAAGGAAATTTTGCCTATCCGATGTACGGGTTCAGAGATCAATAATCACGTATATTTTAAATTAGCTCATTTGCATACCTAAAGCCGCATGTATCACACACTTCAAATTGCAAAAAAGATGCGCACCATGATATTCTTCTGCAGTGAAGGAATTTTTCCGTATCCAATGTACCGTTTCACAATTATAGCATTACTCTGTTTTTTTTGCAATTAATTAGCTCAATTGCAAATCCGTAATTTTACTACCCAATACGCCCGCATCTAATCAGTTTTCGGAGAACCTCCATCCCGCTCCCATCCACCAATACATCATCATACGCCTTACGGAACTCCGAAAACTTGTACACAGCCTTGCGGGAAAAATTTTCGTAATTATGCAAATTAGATACTTAATTGCATATTTTATGCCAAAATCTAATCAGTTCGATAACTCGTGACCCCTTCTTTCCACCAAGTTACATCATCAAGAGCCCTTACGTAACTCCAGATAAATCTTACACAAAAGCCCCCAAAGGCCCGTGAAGCACAGACTGTCAGGCAACGCCATGACAGACAGACAGACAGACAGAAACGACGACGAACAGACAGACCGACAGACAGCCAGAACAGACAGACAGAAAAGTGATTACTAAGTCACTCTGCGATCACAAAGTTCAGGCGAGCAATAAGGGTAGTATGTTGTCACTGCCTTTAGATGTAATAATGAATAACAGTTAAAAGAAATGACGTAAAATAAGAATAGGAAATCGGGGCCTCGTCCCCTTTAAAAATCTCCAACAGAAACTAAGAAATCAACTTCCATTGGCTAAAGCATGAAAGACATATGATATGTGAAGTGATGTAGCATAACTAGTTTTGGACTTCACCCGTATGGGTTGTTTTGCCAAGTCTATTAATATTCTATACCCTTCCGCAGGAACCTTCAACTTAGCATGTTACTATTGTTTTAGCGTGACTTGTGATGAGTGAGCATGCATGTGATAGCTAGTTCGCAGTAACTGAAACGAGGGTCGCCATTATCTTAAAGGTCCTTGCCCGATCGCTAATAGCCTCGTCCCCAGGGACCCCCCATTTTTTTTTTTTACGGAAGTGGTCAAAATTTTGTATCAGAATAGAGCTACTATTTTTCTCATTTACCCTGTGAACTTAGGCTAAATGAGTTTGGTTTGGATGTTGTGAGCGAAAATGCCCCTTTTGTCGACCAATATTCATTTTACCCAGACAGTACTCATGGGGATTGCAAAATCACGGTTTTAGTAGCTCTCACACCAATCACAACTGGTGAAATATCGGTGGCTAAACTTACGATGGGGTTTGGGGTGAAGGCCATTCTATCAAGATAAAACTAGAGACTTAAATCGGCTCATCTACTTAAACACTGTACATTATCATTGAACCGCCCTCTGGTTTCAGAACGTAGCTATAGCGGGACTATGAACGGATAAGAAAACAAGTCTTTCCTCCTCGATTTACAACCACAAAAGCAAGTTACCTGAAATTTCCATGATACGGAGAATCTCACATACCTTCTCTTCCATATGTTGGTAGTTTGCAAGCTTCTAAACCTAAAAAATAATGTTTTAAACAGGGTCCATACACGTGACAAACTTACGAGGATGTATGGTATTATTTGGAGTGTTTGAACGCGACTTCGAACGTGTTTCATGGGCGGTGTCGGCCCAAAACATTGTGACGCCGCGGTAGTATCACGGGCCAGTCCGTATCAATGGAGATAAACAGAAGATTTTTTCCGAGCTATTTTGCCTCGGTATTTGGACCAGAGAGTACAATTTGATATCTTTTATGAATGGACGGTAGGAGGGTAGAATTTTTTTCAAACTAAAGGATAGTTGGTTGGGCCGGCTCCCATTTAAAATAAACAGTTGTGGTTTGCATCATGTCATACCCATTGCCAGGTAGCTAGATTCTATCCCACGGGCGTATTGAATTGAAAAAGGAAATCTAAAATTTCTACTGGAGATGAGATGAAATTAACTTGATAAAACCAATTTATAACAGGGTAGGCGTATTTTAGTAGAAGGAACAGTTACAAACTCTGGAATGCATCCTTAATGTATCAATTACAAGGCATGTAGTGTAAAAACAGGCCGGTTCTCGAACCACAAGTGTCGCCTGGTTGCGCGATCACTGCTTTATGATTAAGTTTGGCAATTGATGATTAGAAAGAGAACAAATGAACTGGAGAGAAGTGTTATAAAGGTCACATGGGGTCACCAAGGTCACACGAGGGTCCCAATGGTCACCTGAGGTCACCCGAGGTCACCCAACCCGCACACCCTTTCCCTGACGCACCCCTTCCCCCGACGTACCCTTCCCCCGACGCACCCTTACCCCCACAGCAACCCTTCCCCCAATGCACCTCCCCCAATGCACCCTCCTCCGACGCACCCTCCCCCTTCCCTGACCCCCACCCCTCCCCTTCGCATCCCACCAGACCTGACCCCGGCACACAGATGTGTGAATGAGCCAAAGGTGAACGTGAGGGTCACCAACGGTCAAGTGAGGTAAACCAAGTCACATGAGGTTCACCAAGGTTTCACATGAGGTCACAAAGGTCACATGAAGTCACAAGGGTCACAGTCACAACAAGGTCACCAAGGTCACACAAGGGTACACGAGGTCACAAAGGTCACAGGGATCACAAAGGTCACATGGCGTCACAAGGTTCACAAGAATCACAAGGTTACACAAATTCACAAAGGTCACACGACGTCACCACCTGCCTCCCCTCCCGACGCACCCCACCCTTCCCCAATGACACCGTACCCCAACACCCCACCCCACGCACCGACCCCACCCAATGCACACCACCCGATCCCCAGACGCATGCCCCGAACACCCCACCCTCCCTCTCCAACATCCCACCTGCCCCTCCCCACACCCCCCTTTCCTCATCCCCTCTCCCAACACCCCACTTTTCCCTCCCCAACACCCCACCCTTCCCCCTCCATATGATTTACACACAAGAGTATGGTATAGTAGTTTTGCATGTAGCAAAGGAATTTCGCCTATCCGATGTACATTTTAGCGATCAGCAATTACGCATATTTAATTAGCTGATTTCACTACTAAGCCGCATGTATCAGGGAAGTTTAAAATGGCAAAGAAGATGCCGCCCATAAGGGTTTTCGTGCAGTGAAGGCATTTTGCATATCAGATGTTATCCGTTTCAAAAATATAGAGATTACGCTGATTTTTCCATATTAATCAGGTCATTTGCAGATGTAATTTGTACGAATATGCCCAACACTAATCAGGTCAAGAACTCTTTAACCCGCTTCCTTCCACCAAGTACATCATTATAGCCTTACGGAACTCATACAAAAGTGCACACAATCCTTGAGGGAAAGGGCTTATCATTTTGACTGGGCCCAATATAAGCATAATTAATATTCATGAATGATGCAAATAATGCAGCCAAAAGCTACGCATAATTTCTGGAACCTCACTCTATCACCCTACCCAAGTGAGAAGTAAATCGGGCATAAAATTTAAACGGAATGTCCAATTTTTTTCAAAAAAAGGTTAACCGAAATGTCTGAAAAATATGCAAATAAGCTAATTAATATTCATGAATAGGCAAATAATTGCAGCCAAAAGCTACACATAATACTGCAGCACCTCACTCATATCCTACAAGTTTGAAGTAAATCGGGGCTAGCGTTTAGCCTGAGAGCTTTTTAAAAAGGTTAACCGAGTATACGGCCGGACATACGGACCTACGGACGGACACAAAAATTTGGACTAGTATGTGCCTCCAGGAACATTCGTTCAGGCGACACAAAAAATAGTTACAAACACATGGATACACACAACTGCCAGGAAATTGGCATGGGGACGATTATGCTGTTGTCTGTTGCATTGCGTGCATTCGGGAACTGATATTTCATAAGCAAAAGGTACTTTAAGATTTGTCCCCCTGAAAATTCCTGACACACCTTCTGCCCTTCCCTTACCCCACACCCCACCCCATTTGAAAGGTCTGGTTATGCCACTGTTATTATACTGTCAGATTAGGCCACTGTTACTTTTTATTTTATTAGCAATGATCTGCAATTCACAAATACATTGCGCGATATGGCGGTGCCCATTTTATTTTTGCTACCGCTGGTAAAAGATACACGTCCATAATGATACGAACCATACAGTTCAGTCCTCAAACCAGACCAAATTGAGCGCGTCTTTTTGAGTGCAACGCCCGTGGATAGATTCTAGCTACCTGACAGCTGTCGATACGCATGGTTCAAAATTGGATGTCAACAATGCTTGATAACTTCTCTCGAGAAATTCATAAGGGCCTCTATATTTACAATAAATTTTTCCTCATAAAATTTGAAGGACATATCAAAAATGAATGGTACGGTCAGATGGACGAGTATCTAGCGCACACAACTGCGGAGTGTTATTTGGCATTAAAATTTTTGGTAAGTGTTCCGCAGTAGGGATGAATTTAGTATTCTGCCACACTTAAAATTCGGCCCTTTAACATGCGGTTTATTCCGTTAACGTTGCCCGAATTGTAGCCTGTGGCAGAATACTAATTCTTTCGAGCAGTATGAAAAGCCAGGCATGCACTTCGCAAATTTCGACTGTTCTGGTTAAATGTAACATTTCCAGTTATCAGAGGTACCAAACCCAGAGCCGCTGCCAGAGGTCAGTAGGTGATAACCGAGTAGTGTTAAAAGATAATGTTGACCTCTGGTTTTGGTTACCAGAACTAGGTGATAGCTCGTTCCGTAGCGTTGCACGTCGTCCGTACCTACCTCTGGTAGGAACAACCAGACACCCTGCCGTTGGTGGCGACATTCAGCTCTATTTCAACTTGAGTATTTTTTTGATGGTGTTGCTTGGTTCAATAAATCTATAAAATTCCACTTAACACCCATATTGGGTGCAATCTGTGTGGAGGTTAGCTATTGTGCTCTGTTCACTGATCATGCCACCATTGTGTTGACAAATTCTTGTCATTGTATTCCCTGTTCACTCATCCACGCAAAACACACAGCCCAGCTTTCAGTGAGCCCAATAGTTGGCAATATCCTCAAATAGGTCGGCGGAAGTGTTTAGACCCCCTAGCTTGCTAACAAAAGACACTGCACGTGTGTGTGTGTGTGAGAGGAGTATTGATTTCATGTGTTCCTTTGTGCAAACAGCTGCAAACCCTATTGTGTGAACGTTTACTGCGTGCAACTTGCAAGAAGACTCGCCCGCCCACACAGACAGCTCGTAATGTCGTCTGCTCTGAAAGACGCCTGTTGAATAGGTGTATATTTTAAAAGTTAATGCATGTAATACCTCTCTAACATGTCTAAATTAATTGAATATGTCAGAAACGGAATAAAGCAAAATTTCTAGATATTGGCTTTATTCCGTTTTCTTTCATTTGTAAAAAAAATCTTAAAAGCGTCAATATGGCGTCAAAAATTATTGGGAATTGACAAAAACGGATAAAGAAAATTTTATGATATTGGCTCTTATTCCGTGTAAAAATTTGCAATAAAAAATCATATGGAAATAAACCTTTCCTCGAAATGCCAATATGACTTGCGACTGTTTCGTACATGGGATTTTATATTTATTTTATTCTCAGTAGTTTATTATTATATTATTTACCCTAGAAGACCTTTAGTTAAACATTTCTAACAATTTGGAAGGAAAGCGGATTAATTTGCAAATACCTACCTATTTATACTTTTAAAATACCGATCTATTTGTTGAAGAACTTCAAAATTCATCTTCCTTTCCTTCTTTTCTTAACCTTCTTACCACCCAAAACATACTATAACACCCTCTTTTGCTATTTATATCCCCCAAACGAAATCCCCTTTTCTAGTCGGACGGGAGTAATCACGAAATGATGATAGATATCAACACTTATTATAGATCCTCAAATAGGTCGGTATAAAGTGTTTCACGTGTGAAGGTATGCGGCGCATGACCTGTTTGCGGAGTATATACTACAGTAAAAACAGATAGCTTCAAAATTATAATAGGGAGCAATGATTAAACTAGAAGATATCCGCAACTATTATATACTCCTCAAATAGGTCGGTAAAGGACCATATATGGTTGAATGTATACGGGCCAACTTATTTGAGGAGATATTAATACAGTAGGAAAAACAGATGGCGACGCTAATATCTACTCCTCAAATAGGTCGGTTAAAGAAGATATTTATGTAGTGAGGCTATAAGACGCCGACCTATTTGAGGAGTCTTATAATACAGTGGGAAAACTATGGGCGGCGCTAGATATCGACTCATATAGGTCGGTAACAGGGGATTTTTATGTGGTGAGTGTATACGACGCCGACCTATTTGCGGAGTATATGGCTCTGGTTGTTTTAACTATACCAAAAAGCTTAATGCCACTTGAGGAGGCCCCACACAAAAATGTGTATCAGCAAGCGGAAGATTTGTGATGTATAGGAAGTATAGACCTAGCTGAAGCTCCCATAGCTTAATAAAGTTTGGGTGATTCCTCCATGTGCTGTGTGGTCATGCTTAAACAGCCAAATGTTGACGGAATTTTGTCAACAGCAAATAGTCACAAATTTGAATTATCTGCCATTGCAACAAAGAACAACAGTGATATTATATTTCCTTATAGCAATCTGTAACGATGTTAGGTCTTTTCAGAATTATAGTGGACTCCCACATGTTTCCTTGTTCTAATGAGGTGGTAAATCAAAAATGATGTTGCGGGACGTTAACATTTTCGTCAACATTTCAACACCAACTAGCCAAGCATTGCCTTAAAATTTAGAGCAAGGTGTCTTAATTGCTTAGCATGTAGAAATAGTTTCATCTATACCCATAATATATGAAACAAAAAATTTCTGATACTCGCATTAGTTTTAAAAATCTATGCACTTATAAAAAAAGATAAATGTCCGTCAAATTTTTTGTAAACATCCGGCAACATTCAGTTATGTTGCCTAGGCAACAGCTACTTTGGACTATAATTTAAGTTGTATATTTAAACTAAAGTGCCTCTAACACCCTTCCCACAGAATCCAGGCTACACTTCCCCATCTTTTTATTGTTCATGTATGATGGTGTTACATTTTTCCGTCAAAACTTGTAACGTCCGCAACACTAGTAACGTCCTCAACACAATAGCAAGGTTTTTCTTATATAGAAGTAACATGAAGGAAAGATGTCATCTATTGGTATTTTACCACATGATAAATAATAAGAGAAACTTTCTTTTAAACTTAATTTTACTTACCCTTTATTCTATTTAATGTTAGTTTCCAAAACTGTGTTGCGGCGTTACTTGATGGTCAAGGTGACTGAAAACATAAGCTATTTGAGCTGTTTATTAAGCTTCAAGAATGGGAAAAATATTGTACTATTATTTTTTTTTTTTAATTGGAACTTATTTCATGAATTTAGGGACTAAACACAAACAAATCTATAGTTAATTTAGTGAAAAACCTATTGCATTTTTATTATGATTTTAATGTAATTTAAAACCATGCATTAATTATATATCATTTACTTTGCATCTGATAGAGGTAGAGCATTTATAGAGAACAGCACTTTTAAGATGACCCTATTTCAATAAATTTAACTTCTTTTTCATTGCTTTACCTGCAAAGTACCTTTTCACAGGTAGAAATCCCTGCTTTGTTGCGGACGTTATACATTTGAATGTTGACAAGCAGATCAACCTAGATCAGTGCTATAGAATTTTAGAATGATATAGCATTGGTTTTAATTTTTATTTTCAAATCAGAATGATAAAAGGAAATAAGACAAAACAATACAAAAAACAGGTAATATACACAAGCCAAAATGAACATGTAAGAATTTGTTGCGGACGTTACACCATGTCAACATTTAATGGGCCAATGTTAAAGTGCTATGTCAGTAATATTAGGAAAAGTGCAGAGAATAACTTATTATTGTCCCAAGAACCTCTAATGTTAAATTTTGAGGGTTAACCCTGTGCAGTATATAAATTTATCTACCAATTTGGTGAAAATAACACCGAAAATGCCTTTATTTTTAAGATTGTAAGCACCAAATTAGCTAAAAAGGTACCAAATTGAGGGGGGGTATTATTGGTAGATTGTGTATTTCCAAAAGTAAATTTTAGAAAATCACCTTAAAGATTGTAATGATTTAAAAAGTTTTAATACATAAACCTCACTTCAACGTTCATGGACTCGAACCAATATGGAGATGGCTATTCCATATAACATCAAACTTGAGTGCTGTATGTTAAGTACACCCAATTCTGGTATTTAACTGTGATTAGAGTCCTGTAAAAGTACCAATATTTCATTTCATGTTCAGATTTGATATGTAAAAAGTTTGGACACACGAGGGGATATCTGCAAATGTTTAAACTGTCTTGGAACAGCCGCAATCAGTAGTGTAATTTGGAAAACAGCCGCAATCAGTAGCTGTAAAGTCAACAAAATGTAACATCCGCAAAAACTGTATTGTATAACATTCGATGTAATTTGGGAGCTGAAAGTAGGGTTTTCATTGTGTTATTACTAGAGGTTCGTTGTATGGTAGATAGTGTATTCTAATTACACAAGTTTAAACTTTTTAAAAAGTAAAATTATTAATTTGGGCCAAAATCAAAATGTGTAAACCTGCGAGGACGGAATTCATTTTTCTATTTCTTTCTTTCCAGGCAGGAATGAAGACACCTGACAAGATATTACAGAATAACCAAGCCACGTTCTCCGACACAAAAACATTAAAATAGATGGCCACGATCAAGCAAGTTGCCATGCAACACATTTTATGGTGCGGGGGACGGAATTTGTCCGTCCCTCGCAAAATTTCATTATCTACCTACATCGCCCCCGCTTGTGTAATTTTTTTTAACTTCAGAGTAGACAGCATGATTAAGCAACCAATATACTTCAATAATAAAAGGAAAAACTATGGCTTAACCTAATCAAGATTGTATGGCAACTCATGTGAAACGCGAAGGACGGAATTGTCGATTCCGTCATCACGCTAAGATTATGGCATAGCCATGCAACATGTTCATTGTGGCCATGCCATTTTCCCCTGCAATTAAAGTGCATTGGCAGTTCATCCTCAAACTCACTCAAAGTGTCCAATCTTTCAACAGGAAAGTTGGGACAATTTAAAATGTCACTCAAATTCCGTCCCTCCCAAAAACAGGTATTTGGATTGGCCCCCTTCTACTAAAATGAGAAATGCATTACATGCTAAATATATGGAAATTTAATTGGAACCTTTATGTATCAAATATTATTATACAATATAGCATTGTAACCTTTTTGTATGTAAAAATATAGTTGTGCATAAAGTCATTGCAAACAAAACATTGAAAGTTTTAATTTAACACCGAAATTGTCTGAAGACGACATGCAACTAGGCATGGTTGACATTGTGTAACGTCCGCAACACAGGCAATGATCATTCAGTATATTCATTTCAAGGGAGTTTTCCAAATGTTTGGTGCAAGTAATTATCTCAGTTGGTCATATGCACATATCAAGTAATACAAGATAAGCCGTTTTAAATTTTTAGACAAAATTTTGATGTCATAAATCAGTGAATTATGAGGTTTAGCATTCCTTTGGCCCTAAAATTTTTTCTAGTGACCACAGGAAAATTGAAAATTGCAAATATAAATCGACATTATTGCTTGATGTGTCACCAGATATTATTTGGGTCATCAATTTGCAAAGCAATAATAGAAACTTGAATTGAAAGGTGGTTCTTATTATGCAAGGTTGTTAATAGAAAATGGGAGGTCACTTGAAACCTCTACAGTTCAGATGTGTAACATATAATCAAGTAAGATTAAGCCTCAAAACATTTTTCATAAATATGGTTTTGTCTAAGTTTTTAAAAAACAGTATATGAAAAGCCTCTACAATGTACTTAAATTTTCACCCCGTGGTTAACACTTTTGGTATATGTTTAAAAAACCAGTGCCATATAATACAGTCCTGCGAACAAGGTCATGGAGTGGTCTTTATGTTAGAAGTGTTATTTCTTTATTAGCTCTCTCTATTATTATTGAGTTTAAACCAATTTATCATGTGTTATTTAAGTGGTCTTTATTAAAGTCCAAAAAGTAATCAATTTTAGCGGTTTCTAGGATCATGAACCAGCTGCACGTGTCCGCCGAACGCTCTGGTACTTTTTCAGTGAGCTAGGGGGTCTCTGTATTTCGACGAGCTGTTGAGAATTGCCCCAACTAGTTCAGTGCAGTGCTAGCCGGTGCCGTTCACAAGTTTTGAGTCGCTGTGCTTAAAAAAAGTCAGTTTAAGGACACATTTGCACTATAACTTGTTATTTCTAGTCCTAGGTTAAGCAAGCAAGAGAATACTACTACTACAAATGATATATATTCTTTCATACCAACATCATTTGAATTTGTGATAATTTATGTTTTTTCTACTTGCTACCTCTGGAGTAGTCTATGCTGAGCATAACCTTTTTGTCTTCATCATCTTTTAACATTTGCGGACATTATCGTGTATCAAGCTAACGTAAAGGTTATGCCGCTGTGACAGGACATGGTATCCACAATAAGCAAACGTCAAATTTAATGTCATCTGACATAGTCAAGAATTACAAACGTACCTTAAACAGGACTCTTACAATACTACAATATACAGAACAGAATCCCGACATGTTCTTCATCCAAAACGGCCGAAAACAAAATGTACTAATCGGATGAATTTTCAAACTAAGAAATTATTTACTCCATTATAAAATTCATGAGGGACGTGGTTGCCAGTTTCGGAGTTTTGACGGGTCAAAAAGGTTGACACGCGTTGGTTTGTTCAGCAACAAACATTACGATTCTCACTAAGCCTTTGGGTGCAAGAAGGTGACACAAGATGACAATGTGGTGGATGGTTTTAAGATGTTGTTAGCTTATGTGGATACCAAGACATCACTGATACAGCGGCATACCTTCGTTAGCTGATAACGATAATGTCCAAATGTTAAAAGATGAAATGAAGACAAAAAGGTCATGCTCAGCAGAACTACCTATGGCGAGGAGATAGTAGGGGCTATCGTGTTCCAATAAGTGTAACTATTGGCATCATATTTTTAAAATTGGACATAATCTTGTGGTGCATAAAGAAGTTACAACTGTTCTGTGAAGTCCAATGCCTTTAAGGTAGTTGAGATGTTTTGGATGTTTGTATCATTTTCTAAATAAAAAGAAAAAATTAATTTTCTTTTGAAATACATAGCCTCTCTAGAGTCTGTAGAATATTATTCTTACCAATTTTAAAGATGCTGATACCAATTTGGTTCCAAAAAAGTCATGTCAACATGAGGTACACAGGCTGCCAAATTGGCAGCCCAAAGTAGACACAACAAGGTAGAGGTTCACCTGAAAATTTAATAATGGGATTTTTAAAGCTGGAAAAAATGGTTATCACATGATGCAGAAGACTCTCAAGCATGCCTACAATACATGAATATAACGTTATGCAATATAATGAATATTTAAGCACTTTGAGCTGTAAAGTTAGAGCAAAAGCTGTCTGTGTATCTTGGGCCTGGCTTAAATGGCATGTTCACTACACACAACTCGTCATGACTAGATTAGGGGTTCATTCATGGGTATTGTCATGAGTAAAAGCTTGTTTTGCCCGAGGGGGGGCCCAGGGGGGGGGCCGGCGCCGGCGTCGCGAGCGGACCCCCGCCGGCCCCTGCCCGCTGTGAATGAACCCCTGTTCACACATCATTATTTTGCGTTTGTAACTTTAATCCTCCAAAAATCCAAATAAGCTGAAAGCACTCTTTTCATGTCATGTTTTCATCTTCTTCACAAAATGCACACTTGAGAAACAGCACCGACGTGCGATGTATCAAATGGGATGTTCCATTTCAAATAGGGGTGTGTGTGCTTCGAATGTGCACACTAAACATGCAAAATATTGAGGATGTTTTCTGTTTTATTCAACACATATTCCGAAAAAATACATTTGTTTAATAGTCTAGTATATTGGGCTTCAATATTTATTTGTTGGCAAAATAGCCGGTAACAGCCATATCGCTTGTAACACACGTTCTACCTCTTTCTACCATGCATACCCAAAAGTGATCAGAAATCGATTACTGCAGGGACATTAAACGTGGTTACGACCGGCTCTCAACCAATCACAAACGCGGAAATCTCCTAATGATGTGTGAATAGTCTATGATAACACAAGCGGTTAAAGACCGACCACCGCGGCCTTTGTAGCTCAACAATAGGGGACTGTCACTCAAGAGAATACGATGTCCACACATCCTAGTGAGCTAGGGATCAGCGTGATCAGTGAAAGAAAAGAGAAAATAATTGATCTATAAGTCCTCTACCCCTGGGACTACTGATGACACTGTAATGAGTGGTCCGCATGTACTGTTAGTTATCACAATTCCCAATAGCGCAAAATTAAAAAAAAATAAGAAGACAAGAACCATATGTGCGCACTGGAATCTCCTATGCAGACGGGTGTGGATGCGATGTAAGACGGGCCTGTTTATTCTAGATTCTTTCAACAGGCATGATCTTATCAGTGTCATGCTATCGTTTTGTTTTCTTTCTTCCTATCTTTTTATTACTCGCTTTTTCTGTGTTGCAATTGTATTCTCGCTTTTACTTTCTGTACCTTTCTCACTGTATATTGACTTTTCCCGTTTTCTTTATTTTTTTTAAATCCTTGTTTTTCTCTGCTTTTTAATTTCTCTTTCCGTTTTTTCTTTCTTTCTTGTGATTCTTCTTTCCTGGAAGTTAAATCCTACAGCTTTGATATTTTACAGTGTGTGATATGACCATACTGTTAATTTAATATTAATTTGTGGGGTAGCAAACTATAACATATCCACCATTAAACATCTATATTATAATAATTATACTTATCAAACATTACTACTGCCAATTATATTGTTGTATATATTGATCTTTACAGATCTTTGGTATGAATGAAAATAAAATGAAACTGAACTGAATAGGCCACGTGTTGATCTGTTTGCCGTGGTATTAGTCTGTTAGTCTTCCTTTTTTCGGAGGCCGGCCGGCGTACGGGTCACTTGTATAGGTAAATAGCTGGTTTTCAAACAATAGTGCTTTAAAACGCCAGGTGATAGCGAAAACCCTGCGGACCGCCCTTAAGTTAAAATAATATAAAGGGTGAAAACTCTCCAATGGACTTGGTTGACACATATTCGTATTCTCTGGAGTTCTACGTGCGTTTAGACCGTGGTTTAGGTAAACATTGTTGATAATATTGTTGATCAAGTTATTCACTATTTCCCGTTTTATCAAATTCAATTATTATCAACATTAAGGAAACTGTTTAAAATGAACTTAAAAATAACGGCGTTTTGACTGTTAGCCGGGACACAAAAACCGTGCACAAAATAACTGTAAAACGGAACTCGAAACGTGCAAATGACTGTAAAACAATGGTTTTTTAAATGTTGTGAGTACAGGCCAGTCAAATCACGTTATTTAATGAAACAGGTGTAACAGTTGTAGAACATGACGAAAGTTGTCAAATTTATACACGGGGGATCAGTTCGTCATAGACAAGGGGGTATCACCCGTGTCCAAGAATTCACGTCAAAAGGGTAGTTTTTTCATGGATCAGGCACGTTACGTAACGTGAAAAGGGTCGTAAAAAATCACTAAAAATCAAGAAAAAGGTGGGTTATATTTCTAAATGAGGACTTGCGCATTTAGGCCTCCATATTCATTTCCAGCATAAAAAAAAAAATTAAAAAGAAGTTGTTCCGAGTCTGTAATGGCCTTAAACCTGGTGCTTTCAAAAATCACCTAAATTCCCAAAATTATTCCTGATATGTGGCCTATATCACAATGTTCTATATCACTTACCCATGCAACGGAACAATTTTTTAGCAATTTTGTTAGCAATTAAAACTAATAATTTATTTAAATGTCAGTCAATTCTAGGTTTATAATTTCTTAAAATAATTTGGACCATAATTTGTGTGCCATAATTGCGCGGAATCAGCAATTTTCAGGGAAAATGCCCAATTACGTGCCTGCAAAATGCGGAAAAAAGTGCCGAAAAAAACAGTTCTCTAAGGCGATTCTCCCGGATCCTATAAACACAGAGAAAAAATTTGTCTTGAAAAAAATAATACTCCGTGCAAGGTTTCCGCGACCCACCCCGTTCCGCTTACAGAACTTCCCATGAAAACCTTTAAGTTATTTAGTTATACCGTAGTCGACCATGGCCCAATGCCATTTTAAGTTAAACCACTTACAAAGTCAAATTGTTTTACCAAAATTTTGCTCAAAATCAGAAAGAAAATGTTGTTTTGGAAAGGCCAAAACATTATTGGTATATGCGTTCCGCGCTTCGATGCGAGAGAGAGAGCGGCACCCCCTCCGCTTCACTTACTATATGAATTCTCTGCGAACACTTTAACCATCAAATGTTGTACTTTTATAAGCCATTGATCATACCTTTATTTGCTTATCGTGAATCACAAATTTCAAATTATTTTTCTAATAAAATTCGCATGAAAATGTGCGTGTGCATGTTGCTCAGCAGCCATATCGTTGCCTTTGATCGACTAGTCGTGACGCGTCTGAGAATTGTTTTGGATACGCCCATTGGCTTCAAATGCATTCCATTATACCTTTCCTCGGATATATCCTGGCTGAAAAAAATAACTTTCCCCAGATATTTTCTGAATACACCAAGCTCAGACAAGCCTATCTGGTGTGCAAAAAAATACACTGGAAGAATCTGGTTTGGGGTTTGTACGTATAAAGGGGAATAATTGCAATATCACAAATACTTGTAGGTAGGGGGAAAGACCAAACATCCTTGTTTAGGGTATGCAAAAGGGCGCTACTGATACTTGTTTAGGTTAGAGGGCAAAACTTCAATCAAGTACTTGTTTAGGGTAGCTAATGCGATGATGGTACGTGTTTCGGGGTGAAAATTCAAGCTAAGAAAATACGTATTTAGGGTGCCTTTTGTCAGTGCTTGGACACGGATGATACCCCCTTATCATTGAGAAGTGGCCCCACAGGGCATTTATAACAATGGTGTATCATGTAATGATGGGCGTGAGACTTGGACACCCCTCACAAAGTTAGATGATGACAATAAATGATGACAATAATGTATTATTATGCAGGGGTAAGAGTATTGTAAAAGGCACTATCAGTGATTTTTTTGCCAAATTTGAAAGTAGTAAAAACCATCAAAAATAGATTTGTGCATATCTGTAACACGTATATAGCATATAGGCCCAAAACAAGTGCTAAAAGCAATAAGGTGAAAAAAAATTGGTATACGAACACAATACTGCTGTTGTCTTCATTTTGTCAATTTTTCAGTTGAAAAAAACAACTTACGGGGGCCTTTAAGAATTATAAGCTATACCTGCACACTTACTAAGTGTGCAGGCCAATCCTTCACGTTTACCATTGAAAATATTTTGACTCATTCGGCTAGGTCATATTATTGTATTGTATGGATCCACTTCTCTATCTGAGCTCTCAGCTTTTACTTTAAAAGTCTGCTAAGTTTAGGAGCGTTCTGAAATTATTATACCGTTTAAAGCTCGCCTTGTACTCTTGCATCCTGTACTCGAAATGCGTAAGAGTTGCAAGTTTTATATTGCCAATCGGCATTGCAGTGAACGGCCCATGTCATTGAGGAAAAGGGGTTAATTAGCTCCAAAAATTTCCCCAACTTGCAAGGTGTCTGCTCGTTTTTAACGCGAGTTTGCGGGATGTTTAGCTATGTTTTAAGTTTGTGCATTTAAATGCTATGGGAGACATACTGACATTTGTAAATGTAAATTCAGGCTTTCAATATCAACGTTATAATTATATAATTATGAAATCTTTATTGAATGATGTAGAGGCCGCGGTGCGGGCAAGTGACTGCAGACTCAGCATGCTCAGTCAGTGCCCAGATGTGCAGGCCGCTGTGCGGTGTATCAGCCCACTGAGCACGTGACTGCAGTCACTTCGCCGCGGTGCTGGACCGGAAGGTGTTATCGATTTACATATAACGGTGCTGAACTGGAAGCTGCTTCTGCACTGTGATCAATGCAATCAATTGATGCA